>JAVLUZ010000396.1:0-80000 GCA_036768485.1 Mermis nigrescens
TGCAAAATGCTTTGGTGGCTATTTATGTTATTTCAATATGTTTAAGAGAAACAGTGCATTAGTTAATGTAATTAACTAATGCACTAAAACCAAATTTCGATTTGACTAAAAGAATCAACTACTGCACAAGCCAATCTTGATTGCGCTAGACTTAAACTTATAATACACTATTTAACTTTTATTTTTCTTCGAATTTCAATTTTATTACAATTTTTTGTTTGTTTAATGCTTAAGTGAGCAAATTAGTATGTATTCATAAATTAAAAATAATGAAGTCGTTACTAGCCAAATGAAATTTTGCCCTTAATATGTATATCCGGTGAAAAATAGGTACAAATTTAACCCTTTTTGAAGAAGCCTAGTACACTATATAATATGCTAATGCAGCACCGGCACCGGCGCCGGTGCAGGGGGTACCGGCACTGGCATCGGAGTAGGGATTTTCCGGTTCCAGGTTTTTCAAAAAAATCGGTTCCGGTTCCGTTCTTGGAAAACGAGAACTTCGGTTCCGGTTTCGGTTCTTGCGTAGTTGGAACCGTCGGTTCCGGTTCCGGTTCCGGTTCTTCAACTAGAGAACCGTCGGATCCGGTTCCGGTTCTCGGTTCCTGTGTTAAAGTATGTACGCTATTGATAGCCTGACTTCACCGGAACGTATGACGATGTAATCGAAAGATAAATTATTCAGGAAGTCGTTTCAATCTGGCAACTGCACGTTCAAACAAGTTTTATGTCTACTTGACAATTTACTTATAAATCACTGAATATTATCTATGTTTCTTAACTGGAGGCTTATACTAAATCGAAATGCTTAATTCAAGACGAAGATCTGTTGCAATGGTGGAAAGAGAAGTCGAAGAATTTGCCGATTCTCGCGTCTATAGCTAAGCAGTATCTTGCAGCCAATGGCGGATCTAGGATTTTCCTAAGGGAGCGGTATCCCAAATTTTCCAAAAACAGTCAAAAAATAGGTCCAGAAATTTGCCCTTAACGCGCGAAACAGCGTTTTTTGGTGTTTTACAATGTATACTTTTACATAAAATCACTTTTGACCAGTGATCGTACGGGGTCAGATTTTCACCCCCGATCGGGGTCGGGGTCGGGGATGAAAAACCCCGGTTCTCGGGGTCGGGGTCGGGGTCGGGGTCGGGGTTGAAGATTAACAATTAACATTGCATGATTACATACCAAGTTGAAAAGGATAAAAACGATACCTTCACCTCTTTGTAGAGCATACTAATAAAGCTGGTTATGTTCAACATTTTCTTTTCATTCCAAGTTCAAACATGGTTATAGCAATTCAGCATTACTTTCAATTTTAATCACTAATCACTCTCGCGTTATTGTTTTCTTCCACAGTTTTTTTCATAACGGGTTTTCTATGGCACACTGATTGTAGAGGAGCCAATGGCGCGAAGCGCCGAAAATTTTCAAAATTTTTACCGTTTTCATGTAGAATTTAAGCCTTTTTATTGACAAACAGTTCGGAAATCATAGTGGCGCAAAGCATCAAGAAATTCAGTCATATTTTACCACCTCTAAGACGATAATCGGCGGTGCTGAGCGCAGAAAAATTTTGACGTTTTTACTCTTCAAACTCAATTTATACCGCTTAAATCATACAAAACAGATAATCTGATTGCGGCGTGAAGCGCCGAAAATTTTGAAAATTCCTAATCCTTTTACCTTTTCTGTCCTCCTAAAAATCTCTTTCAACATGTAGAACGAGATTGTACGGCTGGGTCTGAGTGGCGCTTAAGCGCCCCTAGCGAGGTTCAGAGCAGAACCCCTGAAAATTTTGTAAAAAAGCACTCTAATTTTTAATTAGTAAAGCTGAAATTTTCGCAAATTGGCAAAATCTTGGTTCTGAATTAAGTCCAAAAAAACTTTAAATTGATGAACACCTACGCTGCACAAAACTTGAGCTGAAATGCGTTTTTCGTTCTCTGCTAATTACATAGCGCAGCAACGGGTGGCAACCAATAAGTCATTGAAAGATGTATCAATGAGAATTTTGTTCTTACCATTTTCAGGCCCATTTGTGGTTTTATTAACTAGTTCAGAAAACAGAAAATGCGCAGAGACACAAGAAAATTTGGCCTTTCCTTTCATTTAGAATAGAATTATGTGTCCTTGTAAAGAAAGATAAACAAAGCAGAGAATAGACAAATTGGTACGCAAACATTTTCGCACTTTTACTATTATGTTCAACAAGCATGTGCAGTTTCATTCAATGAACTAATAGTGCATTAAATCACTTAAAGTGCTGCGAAGTGCTGGATTATTTTAACAGATTCAAGCTTTTAAATTCATTGGATCTGTATAACAATAAATAATGAACTGACTCGGCGCGAAGCGCCGGAAAATTTTGACGTTTGTGCCTTTTAAACTCAATGTTCTGTACACATTGCGCCGGAAAAATCAACATAATTTCTGAAAAATTCCGGGGGGCATGTGCCTCTATCCCCCCCGGCTACGCCTGTGATTCCGCAGTAATTTCGGCGCACTTTATAATGGAAAATATGCGAACATGTATGTACAGTAAGTGCGCAAAGTTAGGCAATACTAAAAACGTGGCTAATTATTATGCGCAACTTTAAATGTCTATATTTACATCGACAAAACGAGTTTACAGTCGAGTTCAGTCTAAGACATCTGCTGATTCATGCAAGACTTCGGGCTAACGTGGTTAATCAGTTGCCGAGTTATTATGGGCCGAAAAGCGCTTTCGCCGGATATTCATGTCTCACCCGTGTCAGTGCGACGCGGAACGATGGGCATTAGTCCGAATGCAGTGCAGAATGCCCTAAAAAAGTACAGATTTCGGGTCTTACGATGAATCTTCACGCTCCGGCGACCTCCAAAATTACTCGGCGTCAGATTTTGAAACGATTGTCACTAGGTGATAGAAGAAGGACTGTTCTGACTTAAAAAATGAACTAGCATTAACTGTAGTACGATAAACGCTAACACCGCCTAATGCTAGTTCATTTTTTAAGTCCAGAGCAGTCCTTCTTCTATCACTTAGTGACAATCGTTTCAAAATATGCAATTGACGCCGAGTAATTTTTGGAGGTCGCCCAGAACGTGAAGAATCATCGTAAGACCCCCGAAAGTCTGTACTTTTTTAGGGCATTCTGCACTGCATTTGGACTAATGCTCAGTCGTTCCGCGATGACCTCGCACAGACAAGTTACTGTCTTCGGACATGGATACTATCCTAGCACGCATTGTAGGCGAAATAGCTTTTTTCGACCCATAATAACTCGGCAACTGATTAACCACGTTGAATAAGTCTTACATGATTGAAATCAGCAGATAAAGCTGTCTTAGACGCTACTTTAAACTCGATGTAAACTGTTTTGGTCGTAAATATAGACATTTAAAGTTGCGCATAATAATTAAACCACGTTTTTAATGTGTACCTAAACTTTTGCACACTACCGTACGTCTCAACATGGCGACCAGGCGTACTTTTTATGAAATATCGCGAGTGTCGAGTTTAACATATTAATTTTGCTGGTGAATGAATCGTCCTTGTTCCGAATTTATTTGTTATTTATACAATTCTTCTATGTACCAACAAATAAAATGCTATATTTCACCCCCGAAATAAGGTTCAACCCCGACTCGAAAAAGCATGCCCCCGGTCGGGGTCGGGGTCGGGGTTTAGGCCGGGGTTTTTCGGGTCGGGGTCGGGTCCCCGTACGATCACTGCTTTTGACGCAATATTTTTTCTTAAAATTTTAAAATTTTCGACAACTTTGTGCGAAAAAAATCACTAAAATTCTTTGACTTTCACAAAAATCTGGCGCGAAGCAGTATTTTTTTTTGTACAAGGTCCGTTTGTACATGCACAAAGATGATCCCCAAAAGTCTTTATACATTGTGTACACGCAAACTTACGGGTACTATAATATGGTACGGTGGCGATTTTAGTGTGGTTAAAACAGAGTTGTCCGACTATTGGTAGTGTATTTTAGCTAATTTATGGGTCTCTAAGAGCAAAAATCACTAAGAATCCTTTTAAAACGGCGCGAAACGGCGAAAAATTTGACATTTTTCCTGTCGAAATGTAATTTCTGCCATTATAAAGATAAATAGAACATACAATCACTCATTTCAACGCGAAGCGCCGTAAATTTCTGCGAATTTCGAACCTTTTTTTGTAATTTTTGTTTCTCCAAAAATCTTTGTACATGTACAAAGACGGTCCCGAAAAGTCTTTGTACATCGAAAAAATCTTTGACCGTGGCGCAAAGCGCCGGAAAATTTGTCGAATTAAGGTGGATGGACGTCTAGAAGCATAATTTACAGCTTGATTTCCTGCATTTATAGCATTTGATGCGAAAGATCGAAATTTTTAATTGAAAATAGAAGAAAACTATGCAAAAGTGGATGTTTCTGCTGCTTCTGAAACCTACATGAACAGAAAATGGCTTCCAGGTCGTCAAGAAAGTAAATAAATGTCATTAATAGGTATCATCCGGCGCGTAGCGCCGGAAAAATTTGAGAAATTATGGTCACTGACGGCCAAAAATCATAGCAAATTGCATATCCATTCTTTATCTCGCCAATATTTCTAGCCAATGGGAGGCGGCCGCCCCCGCCCCCTATTGAATCCGCCCCTGCTTGCAGCGCCAGCTACAAGTGTTCCATCGGAACAGCTGTTCAGTTGCTCTAGAATCATTTACGACACTCTCAGAAACAGGCTACATGGCAAGAAATCAGAACGACTGTTATTTTTAAAATATAATTTACCCGAAACAAACTTTGCATGCTAAGTTTTAATCTGTAAAACATTTGGGTAATAAAAGATTGAATTGCTGCTTCATGTCTTCACTAAATTTTATGAAGTTCGATTTTTAACTCCACTTTTAAAGAACCGATAATCGACTCCAAAAAAGATCGGTTCCGGTTCCGGTTCTTAGAAAATCAAAAAATCGGTTCGGGTTCCGGTTCCGGTTCTTGGGAAATCAAAAAATCGGTTCTCGGTTCCGGTTCCAAAAAAATGGTAGGTTCCAGCCGGTTCCGGTTCCGGTTAACCGGCACATCCCTAGCACCGGGACATGACTATATATATATATATATATATATATATATATATATATATATATATATATATATATATATATATATATATATATATATATATATATATATATATATATATATATATATATATATATATATATATATATATATATATATATATATATATATATATATATATATATATATATATATATATATATATATATATATATATATATATATATATATATATATATATATATATATATATATATATATATATATATATTATATATATATATATATGTGTATATATATATATATATATATATATATATATATATATATATATATATATATATATATATATATATTTATATTTATATATATATATATATATATATATATATATATATATGGGGCGTAGGCAGGGAGGCGGGGGCGGCCGCCCCCCTTAGCCCAAAAATAATTTTGGAAAGGTAAGGAAATGCATGAAAATTGGCATCATTTTATCGAAAATTCTCAAAATTTTCGGCGCTTCGCGTCCTATAAGCATTATTTTCGTTAATTTAGGCTCCTTGCGCGGCCAAAAAACGTCATTTTTTATAGCTTATTAAGAGAAAATAAAATTTTTTCCAAAAAATGAAGCATGTTCGCAAACGTCAGAAAATGCACTTTATTTTGGCGCCCCGGCGAACATATCCCTTAATATAGGGTCACCAATTTGGACCGCTCCCCTTAAAAAATCCTGCCTACGTCCCTGTATATATATTTATATATATATATATATATATATATATATATATATATATATATATATATATATATATATATATATATATATATATATATATATATATATATATATACTAGCAAAAGAAAAATGCTCCGATGGAACAAAAAAGATGAATATACTTGGAATTGTGGATTATTATGGATGTAAAAGGAGGGGACTAGGAAAAATCTACCTAAAGTCGGAAAATCTGCTAAAAATCACACTTTCTCTAAGCAACGCGAAAAATCGATGTATATTCTGCGGCCAACCGATTAAAATAAATATTCAACCATAACAATGATTGAAACAGCAGCACGTTAGCTCATGCAGTAGCTATGGGAAATGATATTAAGTAAACTAACAGTCTTCCAAGCCAATTGAATGAAATAGCAAACATCGAAGACAATTGAAGACATGGTTGGTTTAAAACAGTAGGAAACGCGTAAGTTGACTTGAAACAGACTAAATGTAGATACACTAGCATGCCCGAAACGATTGTGTGCACTAATCAATCGGCTCCTGCTTTGCTTGCTATAATGCTCATAACAAAATAAAACAACTTTAAATACAATACCTCTTAGTTTTCTATTAATCAGGTGCCAGCAATTTAAAAAAGTAACCTTGATAGATTACGTTTATACACTCTTATCTGAAACTTCGAACATTATTTAAAAAAGACACTTTTTTAGAGGCCGCAGAATATACATCGATTTTTTGCGTTGCTTAGAGAAAGTGTGATTTTTAGCAGATTTTCCGACTTTAGGTAGATTTTTCCTAGTCCCCTCCTTTTACATCCATAATAATCCACAATTCCAAGTATATTCATCTTTTTTGTTCCATCGGAGCATTTTTCTTTGCTAGTACACCACTTTTAATTAGCGTGATTTCAGTACATCAGTCAGTAAACACAATCAGTAACATGCCACAATAATGACAACAGTCCAGGAACGCGGAAAACAATATTGTTCTTAACATCAGCATTATCCTTTTTAAACAAGACAACCTTATTGACACCATCCATTTTCAAATTAAAACTCCATTAAGTTATTTCTTCTTAATGTGCAGTTCACTTATAATCAAGCACAAATATTTAACCAACGAATTCACATTGCAAATCCTCACTCAATCAATACACAAGCACAATGTGTTGTGACTTTTGAAATTGAAAACACCCAATTTTCAATTTTCAAATTGAAAATTGGATCAATTTTCAAATTGAAAATTGGGTAATTTTCAAATTGAAAATAGGGTGTTTGAATTTGCGATAAAGAAAATAATCAAAAGATAGTCACTTGGTTTATTTAAGCCGAGTAATAAAATAACGACCGTCCACCAATTCCAAACTAAACGCGACTAATCTGATCACTATGAAAAAGTTTTGAAAATGAGCTTGCTAAGCGAGAGTTGTAAACCAAGAGAAACTTAAAGTTAAAACCTACTATTAAATTATTAAGAGACTTATAAAAGATTTTAAACTTTAAGAAAATGGAAAATGCGGGATGTTGGTAAATTAGAAGGCAAAGTTTTTCGGCAAAAATTCAAACACTTCACGCAAATATCAAATGTAAGGAACACTAACGCTTCGATTTGGTAGTAAAATAAATTTGTAGTATAGACTACATATTTACAACAAATGAATAGTGCAAACTTTACACAACTACTAGGTGTAGAGAATACTAACAGTTTACGGCTTATCAATGTACATGATTACAATAAAGCTGCATATCTTTGTCGACTTCTGTGCACAGTAGTGTGATTGCTGGTTCATTTTAAACCACATTTGCAGGCAATTTACATCAATTAAACGATAGCTCTCCATGTGCAAGATTTTGTGAAACATATTATAAACACGGCTAAGAAGGATTTAACTTCAATGCAACCCATTTAAGACAAAATTACATCTCTTCAATGATCTAAGGACACTTGAACATAATTTTTAAATCACTTTAGATTACTTTTGAGGGTAAACAAACTCACTTAATTGATGTCTCACATATGAATCCTTGAAAATTTCTTGACTTCAGTTACAAAGTCTCTGCAAGTCTATCGAATTAAGGTTAACACGTAATGTAAACTTTACACAAACACATAGCGTAAAGAATATTTTAGTCGGATTCGTAATTTTGATATTGCTCCCATATTACTTTCAACATTTATTTAAAAATGAGTCCATAATGTTTTAAAGACAATAAACATTAGGTTTAAACCACTTTGCAATACTGCTGAGTGTAAGCAAGCGCGCCCAACTGACGTATATATTTCATTCCCTGTAAATTTTTATATCTCAGGAAAAAATTTCGGATTTTGCAATGCTCTAGAACAAAGGCTAACATGCAGTGTAAAAAATTACTCGGATATTATGATCAACATTCATGAAAAAATTATGTCTCTACAATGGTCTGAGGACATATAAACAATGAGTGTAAACTACTTTACATCACTGTTGGATGTAAACAAACGCACCTACGAGACGTCTCACATATGATCCTTTGAAAACTTCTAGACTCCAGGAAAAATTAGGTTTCTGGAATGCTCAAAAACGAAGATAAATACATATGTAGTGTAAACTTCATGTAAACACCTAGTGTAAAGAAGATTTTAGTCAGATTCGTAATTTTGATATTGTTCCGATATTACGATTAATATTTATGAAAAATTAAGTCTACATAATGTTCTATGGGCAAACTAACAATTGGTGTAAACTACTTTACAACACCGTAGAGTGTAAACATATGCGCCATACTGGCATATCAAATTTGGTTCCTGGTCCATTTCTAGACTTGATAAACGTGTCCCTGACTCGTAACCGGAGAAGCAGGCAGAAAAAACAAGACAGAAACGCATTTTAGACTCCAAATTTTTGACTTTACACTCGCTAAATATTAATGTATAGACAATTTGCTTTGACATGCATCCGATATAAAGCACTTTATTTTTATTCTATTAGACTTATCCCGACTTCTGGACGGAGAAAGTGGCGAACAAAAAACGCAACAAAAACGTATTTTCCATCATTTAGAACACTGTAAACTTTAAAATTCCGTACCGAACTCCCCATTGAGTTTAAAGAAATTAGGTTTGGTACAATTTGTAGCTTTTAAATCGTAGTACATTCCTGTGTGCCAAAATTCTGTTGCAAAAATTATTTGGCATAATTTATCAATCAAACTTCGGAAAAAACGTGTTTTTTAGCCCATTTTTTACCTCTGATTTCGAACTTTACACCCCCATAAATAACTCAATATTGCGTTTTTTTAAATGCGGTTTGCTGCGATGTTTAGCCCCTGTAAGGCATTTTATTAATGCTGTCTTCGATTTGCACTGACTCATAAGCGGAAAAATTTGGCAGAGAAATCTTAGTTAAAATCCGTTTTTTTACACCATCCACTAGAGTGTAAACTTTAAACCCCAGGATCTAACTCACCATAGAGCATAGAAGACTTTGCTTATATGCAGAATGTAGCCCTTGATCCGCTCTACATTTCTGTCAGAAAACATTTTAAAAACCTCATAACCGGAGTTAGTATCGGACATAGGAAGGTTGAAAACTCGACCAAAAAGTGCTTTTTCACCCCAGATTTTCGCACTCTTTACACTGCCGTTCGATAAATAATGCGAATTTCAAAAACAAAAAAAGTGTCATCTGTAGAATTCATCCCTCTATTATCCTATTCTGTTCAATCCTTCGAGTCATCAATACTCAGTTGTCCATATGCCGCAGTAAAAAGGTCCCAAAATTTGTCCTATGTTATAACGTTACACAAAAACTTTACACCTTCTTTACACAGTCAATTTTGAGTTTCAAGAAAAACAAAAAAACACGGGCAGCGAACTTTTTTATTATCTTTCTTTTAAAAAAACCGCACCTTCAAGAAGTGTCCCGTTATAGCTGTAGGGGGGGGGGTGCCCAGGTGTTGGGGGTACCCAAGTATATTATAGGTACGCGCTAACGCGCTACCTATGATATATATATATATATATATATATATATATATATATATATATATATATATATATATATATATATATATATATATATATATATATATATATATATATATATATATATATATAGGTAAATATAAAAAGACTAAGTGTTAAGGTTATGAAAAATTTAAATTCAAATTTGTAATTTTGAAAAATTCAAGACAATTTTAATTATATAATAAATAAAATTATATAATATAGAAATGGCAGGGTCACCTATAAGTTTGTCATAGTCTATTCCAGTGGACGATGATGTTGAAACCTCCCAAGGTGTAACAACATCCTGATCATTACAGCCAGCTTCGTCGTTTCCGTTATTATTTTCTACGGAATCATGCGCGTTTAGTGGATATCAAAATACAAAATTAGTTCGGTACATTTAATTAGTTCTTTTACATCACATGCACAAGTTAACAATATTATTTAATTTTTACTTTGCCATTTAAATCAACTTCTCAAATGTTAATTTATCGAATTTATTTAAAAAAATAACAATACTTCCACTTGATTCCGCCCTGCGTTTATGTTCAAAATTTACAAGCAGACATAAGCGAGTATATTAAAAGTTCAGACCATCTAAAGTAGAAATGACTTCATAAGAAGTATGCAGCAAAATGCAAATGAAGAATGCAGGCACGTATCTCTGGGGAAATGGGGGTTCGGACCCCCCCCAAAAAAAATTTCAGAAAAATAGGACTTTTTAAACGTTATTTTGCGTTATTTTTGGCTTTTTTGGGCTTAGTCCCCCCCAAAATAGGACGGCCAGCTACGTGCTTGGAAGAATCTATTTAAATCGATCTCTCGACAAAAGGACTATAATCTCGAAAAAATGAGGCAACTTTTGCTTTGTATTAGCTACTATATATGTGTGGCATGGTCCAGTCCAAATTCTTGAGAAATATGAAATACGATGATAAAAACTATGATTATTTTTAAAATATAAACACGCCTGACGAATTAGTTGCGTCGAATTACGCATTCATATCTATTTGGAACTGGTTTTTAGGTCACAAGATATTAATTTTTCAGCTTAAAGTAGTCTTTTTAGAGTTTCACATTTTGTGCAAGCGAGCACGGAAGAAAATTTTTTCAGCACGCTGAACCCGAGAAAAATCCTTAGTATCAAAGCAGGAATGCTTGAAAACGGACCTCAAACGCCATCTTGAAAGATAACCGACTGCTTTAAATTAATTTTTTAAAGCGTCTTCTAAGACTTTTTCAAAAAAATTTTGGTTTAAGCTGAATTACCGCTGCAAGCATACCTGGGCAATGGCTGACGGTTCGCCCCGTCCGACTTCCAGCCAAAAGGGTGGGTGGGTCCCTGAACCCTGAAAAAGGTAGGTCTGTCCATGGAAAAGGTGGGTCTGTCCCTGAAAAAGTCAAGTCTGTCCTTGAAAAAGGTGGGTCCGTGCCTGAAAAAGGTGGGTCGTACAGCTTAATCAGTGGGTCAGTCACTGAAAAAAGGTGGGTCCATCCATGAAAAAGGTGTCGAACAGTGTAATAAGATGGTTCCTACTTCCTGTGCATGTTTTGCAAACTGATCATGATATACTTTATCTAGCATTACCTTAAATTATCTACAGAAATTTTCTCCCTGTACAAAACATGGCCCCGTCCAAGTTACCCCTTCGCCCCGTCCAACTTTTGGTTCGGCTCGTCCTGGTGATGGGCCGATATGGGGCATTTCCCAGGTGTGGCTGCAAGATACAAAACTACGCAAATACAGTGATCACAAATTTCTCACTTTAATGCCTTCCGTGGTGCAGTACAGTCGCTATTAAAATGCAGCTCCATTTCGACCGCAGCCTAATGAATGTTAAATCAAATCATCATTAAAGCATTTATTACAACATCCGAGAAAAACACTTGAATACAATAAGGATGCAACTTACGATACAAAAGACGGTGAGTTTTAAATGACACACATGACAACATATGACTACAACGTCAGCAATAGGGACACGCAGTCACAATAGAATGACAGCTTACGCGTTGCTAACAGAATAAACAGGCAACAAAGCAAGTTATAATGCGAACGCTGAATTGTAAACGACACATAATATCCTCCAATCAATAATTACCTAGACCAACAAATACTATTCACCAGTACTTATCAAAATCTGTGCATCCGTACCAGGCTCATATCTAGGGAGATAGGTGGCATTTGCTCAGGCTAAATTTTAGAATATGGTCCAAACAGAAAATTCACATTTCAATTCGGATTCAATTTACACTCCTTTTAGGTTGTGCGGCACCCCAAGAGAAAACGAGGAAAAGATATTTGATCGAAACGGACCCAGTATCAAAGGAGCTACAGGACTTCAAACGTTGCATTTTCCAATGCTAAATAATAGGCAGCTTTTACACTAACTCTTAGTTCTAAGTCTTTACCTCATAATTGTTAGACAGACTTATTTTAAATATGATAACCCTTAAACATGCTTACGTCGACAAATTCCCGCTTCGGTCGACATACTCCAGTTAGGTCAACAGACTCCCGCTTAGGCCGACAAATAGCCGCCACAAACATATTTTTCGCAACATTATTGCCATAGCCGTGCTTAGCGTGTTGAAAATGCCCAAAAAAGGAAATTTTTAGTAGGAAAACTTCCCTAGATCCTTTATCGCCTATTTCTGCAAATGTGTGTAAAGTGGGATCTTTTCATGCAATCCCTGAATATTTCGAGAAGTAATTCTTGGTTTTCAATCAAAATTTTTTCCGCGCTTTGTTTGAAGGTTGCCCATCTGAAAAACTTGTTTTTAGGACACGTTTCAAGGATTTTTGACAATTCCGGTTCGGACCAAACCTGGGCAATAGGCGCAAGCAGGTGCAACCTGGTATCAGCTGGAACAGGTCTGGTACCAGCTTGAGGGTCTGCCAGTTGCACCTGATGATATGAGTAGGAAAATTTCATGTGCAATGCACGACAATGCTGGGGTAAGTGGTTCGTAATAAAACTAACTCAGATAATATGAAAGCACTGTCAAATGGTCAATTAAGCTATTTATGTACTCTGATCCACTCCCACAGAACCATCATTCAAAATCTAGTGTAGTTTTCAACAAGCTTATGAACAACCACTTTTACGACTGAGCAACCAACCTAAAAAAATTGGCTTGGATACCAGCTGGAGCAATGGGTATTGCCCAGGTATGGTTCGGAACATATTGTAAAATTACTTCCTTGCCACCCCCGCCCCAAATAAAATCTGAGAACAATCTCTTCCTACTACCCCTCTCTTTTCAGCAACAAATTTTCGCTCTGAAGTGAATAATACTTCATAAGTTACATACAGTAAGGGTTGGCCGGCTTTGGTTTTTTTGTTCTTTCCGTTGTTTCGATTTTTTATGTTTTGAAAATCGCCAAGATTTTTGGTTTTTTGGTTTTTTTTCTGTTTTTTAAATTTTATGTCAAAAAATGAAAGAAGATTGATTTTATGTTATTTGTAAATATATAAATAGTGCAGTATGTTTCTCGCTCGGGCTCAATAAATCGATGTTTCAAAACTTCAAGAATTCGGAAAAATTCTTTTTTTCAATTATTAATTCATGTGATTATGTTGCAAATGCTCCATCAGACCAGAAAGATGTAACAAAAAGTTAGAAAGCGGCAATATTTGATGCTATATTATCGTTAATTTTCGCAAGACATCGTTTGTTCTGAACTCTATTAACGAGCTTATCTTCAAATTCCAATCCGTTTCTGCTGCAGTACCGGTCCGAAATATGATAGCTCACTGAGATTCTCGCCTAAGTACGAAACAAACTGCGGAAAATAATTTATAAATCAAAGTAGACCATATAAAAATACGTGAAAAGTTGATCCTGCTCAGGCTTCAGTTTATATGGGCGATGCTCATAGCTTACGCACTTGCATCATCTGCGGCATATCGGTGAGAAGCTAGATCAGAAACTTTGCGGAAAATTAAAAAGACATCAATTAATCTTCAGAAAATGTACCAAATGAAAAGAATAGAAAATTGTCTTCTTGTTATGCCAGCTCAAAAGCCATCTGATCGCTGTTAATAGTATGAACGGAATTTGATTATTTCACGACACAAAAAATTTTTATCATTGTCTTACTGTCAATCTGGGCGTTCAATATTTTCTGCAGATACTATTTTTATGGATTAAACAATAAAAATTTGTAATTTGATGACATATAGTGCTGGCCTCTAAAAAAACCACCCCTTTTTTCCATCCAAAAGGAGATGACTGATATTATACTGGCGAACAAGCTTAGCCGTAGTTACTACTGACCCCTGGTCGCTTTCCGGATCATTCAGAAACTTGAGATATAAATTTGTCGAAAAGTTCCTAAAAATTGCCATTTTTATGATTTTTTTTTAAGCATTTTTGAGGATCAGTATTTCTACGCATATTCATATTTGGTGGAATCTTTTATGTTTACACGTTCGGCTCCCTTGCAGACTAATGTCAGAAAAAAATTTAGTTCTCCTATGTCATCCACATAGCTACAGTATACCTTCAAAGCCAAACCTAAAAAACCAGTTGTTGTAACCTAAAAAAACCAGCGCCAATTTTTACAAAACTTAGCAGGAATGTGCCTCGTAGCAACTTCCATGATGCCTGATATTTATTTTTCACAAAAAATAAGAATCACCCCAAAAACTGCCAAAAAAGTTCGATTGTAACCTAAAAAAACCACTGTAACCTAACAAAAGACCAATGCTAAGTATACATTGCCATTGCAACGAAATTACTTTTCATCAAGTTGCATAATTTTGCACTGATTTCTTGCAGAGGATGTAGAAGAGACTTACCTAGAGTCGTTTTTATCACTTGAAGACTTTATTTGTGAAATTTATAGAACTTTTAATGAAATTCAGAAAAAATTATTGATTTTTATATAAATGTGATAAAATGAACGGAAATATCGTAAAAAATTATTTTTTTCAAAATTATGATCATTTAAGGTCAACTTACTGTCTTACGCTGCCAACCATGCACTTCGCATTACATTTTGGGGGTGGTTTTTTCAGTTCCCATGAGTTTTTTTAGGAAAAAGTGGTTTTTATTCAAAATTTCGTATTTCATGCAAGCTTGCTATGAAATATGGCGCTTAAAAATTCTTCCATGCATCAAGTTATAAACCTAGGGCAGCTGTCAGAAATAGGTGTTTGTTGACTTCTTTGCTCATGGTGTTCTAATTAGAATTGTCAAGCGCTTTATCCTTCATCTGAGAAATATTCCGTTTTTCAAACTTTTCACTTGAAGTTGTTTAATCAACTGGTTCTGATAAACACATGACCTCTAAAAAAAACCACGTTTCATGTTTTTTGCATATATTCATTGTGCAAGCACCCCAGTCTAGAAACTTATATAATCAGAGCAATGTCGCGTTGATGCTCCATCTTTCGCCACTTAGTTGATTTCATAGATCCCTTTAGTCTTGGAGAAAAAATCGATTAAAGTCAAAACTATATATAGAAAACAGCAAAGTCCATTTGGGAAGTAAAAAAACCATGGGAAATAAAAAAAGCCACCCCTGAAATGTTATGCGAATTGCATGGTTTGCAGCGTAAAACAGTTAGTCGACCTTAAATGATCACCTTTTTGAAAAAATTTCATTTTTTACGATATTTCCCTTCATTTTATTACATTTATATAAAAATCAATAATTTTTTTCTTAATTTCATTAAAAGTTCTATAAATTTCACAAATAAAGTCTTCAAGTGATAAGAACAACTCTAGGTAAGTCTCTTCTACATCCTCTGCAAGAAATCAGTGCAAAATTATGCAACTTGATAAAAAGTAATTTCGTTGCCATGGCAACGTATACTTAGCATTGGTTTTTTAGGTTACAGTGGTTTTTTAGGTTACAATCGAACTTTTTTGGCAGTTTTTGGAATGAATGTTTGAATCAGTTTTTTTACTTCATGGTGTGAACGGAAAACTTGCAGATGTATGTGGAAAGGAACGACATTGGTTGAAATTAGGAAGACATGCAAAAAGAGAGTGCGGAAAAAAATTTCATGGAAAACGGACCAATATTGGTGAAGATAGAGTTACGGTACTTTACTTTGTCATAAATGCACTCAGATGGCAGGCAATGTAAGCGAGAATTTAAATGTGGATCTGAGTTGTTTCAAAAAGTAGGGCATCAGGAAAAGTCTGTGGCGATGTAAGCAAAAACGATTGAACAAGTTACTCCGGATATAGCTACATTAAAGTGGGGTATTTGACAGTTTACCAAAAATGTTCCATATCAGGGCTAAAGACATATTTAATTGACATTTTCAAGGTCGCTGATTACAAAAAAATGACTTTTATTGCGCGGGAAAAAAATTTTTTGTATAAAAATTATTAAATTTGAAAAAACAATTTTTTACATGTTTTTTCTGTTTTTTTACTTGATAAGATATGTAAAAATTCAAGTTTCTGCTTAAATGACGTTTAGGCTTAGGCTTAGTGTATCTGAGAAGGTGATTTCGGCTGCTTAGGTCGAGGTCGCTCCCGCTTAGATCGAGGTATAGATGCTTAGGTCGATGTATAGATGCTTAGGTCGACGTGTAGATGCTCAGGTCGATGTATAGATGCTTAGGTCGACCTAAATTGGGTACATGTTATTCTGCATTACACTGTTTGAATCTTCAAATAAATGGAACTTTGAGATAATCCAAAAATGCTGTTATGTAAACATGCTAAAAATTGTAAAATTAAAAAAAAATTTCTTGAAAATTTGTGCAAAAAATTACAAAAAAATTTTCTTCAATCTTGGTTTCCGCGCAGTATAACTTAATTTTTTGTAATATGCGACCTTGAAAATGGTAGAAAAATATGTTTGTAGTAAAAATTGTAAACTTTTGATAACTGAAAAAATTCCTAAAAGTGGCTCAAAATGGTGAATGTCGAAGTATGATGTTTGAAGTACCGTAACTCTGTGAGTTTTGTATGGATTTGATTTATTTCTTTTTTCCGCGTCTTTTAGTGACACAAAGTATCGTTTTTGCGCTATTGTATGGCAGTTCTGCCGGAATGGCGCAAAATCGGTTCACACCATATTCTTCAAAAACTCCATTACTTTTTGACAAATTTATATCTCAAGTTTCTGAATGATCCGGAAAGCGACCAGGGGTCAGTTGTAATCCTCACGGCATAGCTTGTCCGCCAGTATATCATCAGTCATCTCCTTTTGGTTATGGGAAAAAGGGGTGGTTTTTTTAGGTTACAAATCGCCTGGGTTTTTTTAGAGGCCAGCACTACACATTTCTAAGCATGATAATGCGTTTCAGCACTTCTGTTTGTGAATTGAACTTTTGGCGCACAGCGCCCAAAAAAAATTTTTCGATTTTGAAACCAATAAAATACCATACAGATAATAAAAAAACCATTGAAAAACCATAAAAACCAAAAACCCGAAATCGGCAAATTTTCTAGCTTAGGTTTTCTCCAACCCTGCCTACAGCTGCTGCAACTGAAGTGTTTTGGCCCCCTACGTACACAGGTAAACACATGTAACTTTCAGTCGACAAAAAATTTTTCACAGCGAGATCATGTGAAACACTACTGAAGCAGTAAATTATAAACCTCAAGCCCTTTAGCTTCGCTTCATCGACGTTGTTACTTTTCTCTAAAAAAAATCGCATTTTCCACATACCTACGCAGGCCCGTATCCTGCGGAGATAGGGGAGCACGTGCCTCCCCCGGAAATGATATATGAGAATGATTTTTTCCTTCACTCCCCCCTTGCTTTAAAGAAAGTAGTGTAATGTAAATGTAAGACACGCGGGTACGTACAGGCAATGAATTATAACTGCGCTTAGATACGCCCCTTGAGAAAAATGGATAAATCAAATTGTTTCAATTTCATCGTAAAAATGTTCGAATTAGCTGAGCAGATGATATCATCAGGCAAATAATTCCAGACAGAAATCACACGATTGCAAAATTCAAATTTTCTAACATTTTTGTTTACACGGTTAACGTAAAGTTTGCAAGAATTTACAGCACGATTTGAGTTTACATTAAATGTGAAGAAGTCTTCAACAGGTAACAAATTATCCTTGATTATAGAGCGTGTCATTGATAAATCACTTTGCATTCTACGTAATTCGAGTCTCTCCAAGCCCAATTTTTGGCGCTTGGAGCCGAATTTCATAATTATAATTAGAGTCTATTTAGTCCCAAGTGAGCGGTTTAAACACTCCATTTTTAGTCTTTGTACAATCTAAAGCGTATTTTGCATCATGTCTTGCACAGGTTTGATGCAGAAAATAAGATTTATGCAAGAGTGTGTCCATTGGATTCTCAGCATATTTAAGGCATATGTGTAGTAAATTTTTCGAATTGTTAAGCTCTAGTGGTCGTAAAACGTCTTATTTCATTCAGCCTTTGTCTCCCCATGTTTTCAAAAACTTTTAGTCGTGCCACCCCCTTCCCCGAAACAAAATCCTGGATGCGACGGGCCTGTAACTAGGTATTTTGCAGAAAATCAGAACTTGCTTAAACTTTTTCTACCTGATTCTGGAAATTCCCAAGGAATTCGATCTTAACCTGATAGGCGTTTAAATCAAGAAAATTTTGACTAAACTCCAAACTTTCATTAAAATTAATTCTAAATGAAAAATGACTTCCGTTTAAGTTCTTAATGCTTAAAATACGCATTTATCGATGTAAAACCAAACTTATACTTATTAAAATTTTGAAACAATGAAATTAAAAAATGCAACAGCCAATAGCGACAGGAAGCAGATGAGGGGAGAGCCAATCGAGCAGGCAGCAACTAAAAAACTAGCACTATGAATGCTCAAGTACAGTAAATCTCTATCTTTACTTATTTGTTGAAAATAAGAACGTGCCAACATAATGATGCAAGAAGAACTACAATTGAGTACCTACTGCTCAAATGAAATAGTGCGTGTGTAAACGTATATATGTATGTGCATACATATCCAAAGATTTAGCGTGGTTGTTTGAGACAGCTGGCGGATCCATCACCCGATTTCCCCAGTAACGCGTATGATTTATATTATTCAGTTAATTCTCTTTCAAGGCCACGTTTTGCCTAAGTATAGTCTGTTTCATTTAATGAGGCTTTCTTTTGAATTTATTACTACGCATGATTCAGGCTACAGAAGTGGTTTAAAGTTTTGATGCAGTAATGCGCTTTGGCAATAGCAAGCGTCTCACCGTAACTCGGTATAGGTAGGTACTTTATGTAAGTGCGGTGTACATACACGTAGGTCCTATCAAGTGTTCTCTGCTCGCAGACGCTTTTTCTGTATAACCCGTCAGGTTGATGTTTCAACCGTTGGTTATACACAGCGTTCTGCTTCCAGGTAGAGCACCGGCCTTCTATACGACTTATTCGGTATGGCGCTGGTCCAGTGGTGGGAATTGCTGCCCACCCGGTGAGACTCTCTTGCTAAATAATATCTTGCTAAAAAGATAAAGATAAAGATATCTTTTTAAACACTAATGTGCACTGCACTTACACTGCCCTCCCCTGAGGAGCTCCGCATAGCGGGCAGGGGGATCTCCGTGGGACCTCCGTTGTAGAGATTTTATCTTTATCTTTATCTTTATCGTTTGGAAAAATCACAGGCCATCTTTATCTTTATCTTTATCTTTTTGATAGGAATTTATCTTGCTAAAAGAGATAAAGTACATATGTACATATATGAGATAGCATGTAATCCAAAATGCAGGTTTGACGTGAAATACATACATATAGACGCATTCAAGTTTTACTGTAATGCAAGAAAAGACAAGAAAACGATTGTTTAAACCCTACGGCGTGCGGCCCAAACTAATGCCTGTATATCGACCTTAGTAAATGGGAGTGATACCTATCTAAGCGGGAGTACTACTACCAGCACCCACGTTAATCATAGGTAGCGCGTTAGCGCGTACCTATAATATACTTGGGTACCCCCAACACCTGGGCACCCCCCTAGAGCTATAACGGGACACTTCTGGAAGGTGCGGTTTTTTTTAAAGAAAGATAATAAAAAAATTCGCTGCCCGTGTTTTTTTTTGTTTTTCTTGAAACTCAAAATTGACTGTGTAAAGAGTGGTGTAAAGTTTTTGTGTAACGTTATAACATAGGACAAATTTTGGGACCTTTTTACTGCGGCATGTGGACAACTGAGTATTGATGACTCGAAGGATTGAACAGAATAGGATAATAGAGGGAAAATTCGCATTATTTATCGAACGGCAGTGTAAAGAGTGCGAAAATCTGGGGGTGAAAAAGCACTTTTTGGTCGAGTTTTCAACCTTCCTATATCCGATACTAACTCCGGTTATGAGGTTTTTAAAATGTTTTCTGACAGAAATGTAGAGCGGATCAAGGGCTACATTCTGCATATAAGCAAAGTCTTGTATGCTCTATGGTGAGTTAGATCCTGGGGTTTAAAGTTTACACTCTAGTGGATGGTGTAAAAAAACGGATTTTAACTAAGATTTCTCTGCCAAATTTTTCCGCTTATGAGTCAGTGCAAATCGAAGACAGCATTAATAAAGTGCCTCACAGGGGCTAAACATCGCAGCAAACCGCATTTAAAAAAACGCAATATTGAGTTATTTATGGGGGTGTAAAGTTCGAAATCAGAGGTAAAAAATGGGCTAAAAAACATGTTTTTTCCGAAGTTTGATTGATAAATCATGCCAAATAATTTTTGCAACAGAATTTTGGCACACGGAATGTACTACGATTTAAAAGCTACAAATTGTACCAAACCGAATTTCTTTAAACTCAATGGGGAGTTCGGTACGGAATTTTAAAGTTTACAGTGTTCTAAATGATGGAAAATACGTTTTTGTTGCGTTTTTTGTTCGCCACTTTCTCCGTCCAGAAGTCGGGATAAGTCTAATAGAATAAAAATAAAGTGCTTTATATCGGGTGCATGTCAAAGCAAATTGTCTATACATTAATATTTAGCGAGTGTAAAGTCAAAAATTTGGAGTTTTAAATGCGTTTCTGTCTTGTTTTTTCTGCCTGCTTCTCCGGTTACGAGTCAGGGACACGTTTATCAAGTCTAGAAATGGACCAGGAATCAAATTTGATATGCCAGTCTGGCGCATATGTTTACACTCTACGGTGTTGTAAAGTAGTTTACACCAATTGTTAGTTTGCCCATAGAACATTATGTAGACTTAATTTTTTCATAAATATTAATCGTAATATCGAAACAATATCAAAATTACGAATCTGACTAAAATCTTCTTTACACTAGGTGTTTACATGAAGTTTACACTACATATATATTTATCTTCGTTTTTGAGCATTCCTGAAACCTAATTTTTTCTTGGAGCCTAGAAGTTTTCAAAGGATCAAATGTGAGACGTCACGTAGGCGCGTTTGTTTACATCCAACAGTGATGTAAAGTAGTTTACATTCATTGTTTATATGTCCTCAGACCATTGTAGAGACATAATTTTTTCATGAATGTTGATCATAATATCCGAGTAATTTTTTACACTGCATGTTAGCCTTTGTTCTATAGCATTGCAAAAATCGAAATTTTTTCCTGAGATATAAAAATTTACAGGGAATGAAATATATACGTCAGTTGGGCGCGCTTGCTTACACTCAGCAGTATTGCAAAGTGGTTTAAACCTAATGTTTATTGTCTTTAAAACATTATGGACTCATTTTTAAATAAATGTTGAAAGTAATATGGGAGCAATATCAAAATTACGAATCCGACTAAAATATTCTTTACGCTATGTGTTTGTGTAAAGTTTACATTACGTGTTAACCTTAATTCGATAGACTTGCAGAGACTTTGTAACTGAAGTCAAGAAATTTTCAAGGATTCATATGTGAGACATCAATTAAGTGAGTTTGTTTACCCTCAAAAGTAATCTAAAGTGATTTAAAAATTATGTTCAAGTGTCCTTAGATCATTGAAGAGATGTAATTTTGTCTTAAATGGGTTGCATTAAAGTTAAATTTTTCTTAGCCGTGTTTATAATATGTTTCACAAAATCTTGCACATGGAGAGCTATCGTTTAATTGATGTAAATTGCCTGCAAAAGTGGTTTAAAATGAACCAGCAATCACACTACTGTGCACAGAAGTCGACAAAGATATACAGCTTTATTGTAATCATGTACATTAATAAGCCGTAAACTGTTAGTATTCTCTACACCTAGTAATTGTGTGAAGTTTGCACTATTCATTTGTTGTTAATATGTAGTCTATACTACAAATTTATTTTACTACCAAATCAAAGCGTTAGTGTTCCTTACATTTGATATTTGCGTGAAGTGTTTGAATTTTTGCCGAAAATCTTTGCCTTCCAATTTACCAACATCCCGCCTTTTCCATTTTCTTGAAGTTTAAAATCTTTTATAATTCTCTCATAATTTAATGGTAGGTTTTAACTTTAAGTTTCTCTTGGTTTACAACTCTCGCTTAGCAAGCTCATTTTTCAAAACTTTTTCATGGTGATCAGATTAGTTGCGTTTAGTTTGGAATTGGTGGACGGTCGTTATTTTATTACTCGGCTTAAAATAACCAAGTGACTATCTTTTGATTATTTTCTTCATCGCAAATTCAAACACCCAATTTTCAATTTGAAAATTGATCCAATTTTCAATTTGAAAATTGAAAATTGGGTGTTTTCAATTTCAAAAGTCACAACACATTGTGCTTGTGTATTGATTGAGTGAGGATTTGCAATGTGAATTCGTTGGTTAAATTTTTGTGCTTGATTATAAGTGAACTGCACATTAAGAAGAAATAACTTAATGCAGTTTTAATTTGAAAATGGATGGTGTCAATAAGGTTGTCTTGTTTAAAAAGGATAATGCTGATGTTAAGAACAATATTGTTTTCCGCGTTCTTGGACTGTTGTCATTATTGTGGCATGTTACTGATTGTGTTTACTGACTGATGTACTGAAATCACGCTAATTAAAAGTAGTGTACTAGCAAAGAAAAATGCTCCGATGGAACAAAAAAGATGAATATACTTGGAATTGTGGATTATTATGATTGTAAAAGGAGGGGACTAGGAAAAATCTACCTAAAGTCGGAAAATCTGCTAAAAATCACACTTTCTCTAAGCAACGCAAAAAATCGATGTATATTCTGCGGCCTCTAAAAAAGTGTCTTTTTTAAATAATGTTCGAAGTTTCAGATAAGAGTGTATAAACGAAATCTATCAAGGTTACTTTTTTAAATTGCTGGCACCTGATTGATAGAAAACTAAGAGGTATTGTATTTAAAGTTGTTTTGTTTTATGAGCATTATAGCAAGCAAAGCAGGAGCCGATTGATTAGTGCACACAATCGTTTCGGGCATGCTAGTGTATCTACATTAAGTCTGTTTCAAGTCAACTTACGTGTTTCCTACTGTTTTTAACCAACCATGTCTTCAATTGTCTTCGATGTTTGCTATTTCATTCAATTGGCTTGGAAGACTGTTAGTTTACTTAATATCATTTCCCATAGCTACTGCATAGCTAACGTGCTGCTGTTTCAATCATTGTTATGGTTGAATATTTATTTTAATCTGTTGGCCGCAGAATATACATCGATTTTTTGCGTTGCTTAGAGAAAGTGTGATTTTTAGCAGATTTTCCGACTTTAGGTAGATTTTTCCTAGTCCCCTCCTTTTACAATCATAATAATCCACAATTCCAAGTATATTCATCTTTTTTGTTCCATCGGAGCATTTTTCTTTGCTAGTCTATAGTCTGTTTCATTTATCCGAGAGCTTTGTCAGTAAATGTTTTCGGTGGCTACAGTCATCCCTTCTTTCTTATGTACTGTAGGTCGCTAGATCTCACTATAGCTACGAAGCAAGGAAGGGTTCTTCAATAGCATTTTTGCGGCATAATTTAGGGTGTGGGTAAAACCCGGAAAGGGAAACGGAAATGATGGGTAAAATCCGGAAACGGAAACAGCGGGCAAAAGCTGGAAACCAAAAAGGAAACGATGGGTAAAAGCCGGAAACGGAAACGATCCAAACCGCCAGAACCGGGGTTCCCCAAGTAGGGCACATCAGGGTGAACACCATAGGTGGGCAGCACCGAAATTCTGGGGGGTAGAAAAATTTCTGGGGGCGGGGGTGTTAAAAGTGATCGTATGGCGAAAAAACAACATTTTTCGAAGTTTCTCATCGAGCACTATCAAGTGGCATCAAAAAATCGCTAAATAAGAAAAAAAAATTTCAAAAATTGAATTCTGGGGGGTAGGTATTTTGATTTCTGGGGTAGGGTATTTCAACTTCTGGGGGTGCATACCCCTCAAACCCCCACGCCCATGTGTGGTCAACATCCCAACCCCTTTTCTGGCAAAATTTGTCTCACTGAAGGAGGTTTAGGGGCTCGGAAAAGGGGGCCCTTGATTCATATATGTAGCTGACCCCGGTTCCGTCGGGGGTTTCTGCGCCCTGGGGGTAGTCAAAAGCATAGGCGTAGCCAGGGGGGCATGGGATGCACATGCCCCCCCCGAAATTTTTCAGAAATATTGCTGATTTTTCTGTTGCAATAATTTGTGCCCAGAAAACCGAATTTAAAAAGGCAAAAATGTAAAAATTTTCCGGCGCTTCGCGCCGAGTTATTATTACTTATTGTTATATAGATCCACTGAATTTAAAAGCTTGAATCAGCTAAAATAATTCAGCACTTCACATCACTGTAGTAATTTAATGCACTATTTAATCTTTGAATGAAACTGCGCATACTTGTTGAGCATAATAGCAAAAGTGCGAAAATTATTGTGTACCTGTTTGTCCATTCTCTGCTTTGTTTGTCTTTTGTGTACCACTTTGTCTATTCTTTGCTTTGTTGTCTTTCTTTACAAGGTGACATAATCCTATTTTAAATAAAAGGAATGGCCAAATTTTCTTTTGTTTTTGGGAATTTCCTGTTTTCTGAACTGCATCTTGTTGATAAGGAGGCCACAAATGGACCTGAAAACGGTAAGAACAAAATTTTCATTGATACATTTTTCTTTATCTTATTGCCAGCGACACGTTGCTGTGCTATGTAAATTAGCAGAGGTCGAAAAACGCATTTCGGCTCAGAAGTTTTGTGCAATGTAGGAGTTCATCATTTTTAAGTGTATTTGGGCTTGATTCAGAACCGAGATTTGGCCGATTTTGCGAAAATTTTAACGTTACTAACATTAAAATGCTTTTTTACAAAAATTTTCGGGACTCTGCCCCGAAACCCGCTGGAAACGCTTGAGCGCGCCCACCAGACCACACCTGGGCGTGGGGGGTTTGGGGGATATGCACCCCTCTGGGAAACCAAAAACCAAAATACCTTCCCCCAGAAATCAAAATATCCCCCAGAATTCAATTTTTAAAATTTTTTCGTTTTTTCGCAATTTTTGATGCCAATAGATAGTGCTCGATGAGAAACGTCGAAAAATGGTGTTTTTCCGCCATACCACCACTTTTAAGGCCATTTTTTGACCTTTGCTGCCCACGTATGCACCAGACCCTCCGCAGCTGTAAAATGTCGTTGTACATGTGCAACGACATTTTAGGGAGAACGAGCCAGGTAAAAGGGTTAGGAATTTCTAAAAATTTCCGACGCTTCGCGCCGGCATTAATTTGTCTGTTTTGTATGATTTAAGCGCGGTATAAATTGAGTTTTAAGTGCAAAAACGTCAAAATTTTTCGGCGCATAGCGCCGCCAGTTACTGTTCTTTCTGTTTGCGTTTTAAAAGCCCGAATCACTCAAAATATCGTCAGACAAAGTTACTAATTCGCATTTTTCTTGTTAGAAGCCTGAAGTGTCAAAATTGTTCTGTAAAAATGTGACAATTTTCTGCTCTGTCAGACTATTAATTTTCACAGAACTACAAAATGTTAAGAGCGGTAAAAAATGACTAAATTTCTTGGCGCTTTGCGCCACTTATGATTTCCGAAGTGTTTGTTAATAGAAAGGCCGTAAATTCTACATGAAAACGGTAGAAATTTCAAAAAATTTCGGAACTTCGCGTCGCTTTACACTTTTCGTATTTTTGATCGTCAGAAACCCATAAATTAGCTAGGCTACACTACTAAAGGTCGAAAAACTCAGTTTTACTATACAAAAGTTACTGACATGCAATGCAAAAGTAGTCTTAAAAAATTTTTGTTCACCCCCCCCGAATCGAAATCCTGGCAACGCCTCTGGTCCAAAGTACCGGGAACGGGGTTGGGGTGTTGACCCTGATGTGGCGTACATCTGTACTTGGGGAACCCTGTTCCGGTGCTTTAGTCGTTTCCCTTTCCGCTTCCGGCTTTTACCCATCGTTTCCCCCATAATTTAATTTTGTCTTCTAACAGATCAATCAACTTATAGATAAAAATCGCCGATTCAGCTTATCCTAGGTTGACACTTTAAACTCGATAGACTAAGATGTTAAGAAGCGCCGTGAACTCCCGCATAGGTCAGTGGTAAGACGTCTACTTGACGTCGAAGCAACCCGGATTCGATCCCAGCCGATAACTTTTTGTTTAGCGCACTTACTACAGTATGTCTCCGCTCTGATTAAATGCCTAAATTCAATTTATATGGGCGGATTAGTGCATTAAAAATGGAAGAATTCCAGCCACTCGCCCTCACTAAGCTGATCTGCCGAATTACAGTAATTCGTCTTGTTTCGTTTACTGTATCCCTTAAAAAATTTACTAAAAAGCTCTCGAATAAATGAAACAGACTATAAGTCTAAGCCTATGAAGAATAGAGAAGTTTGAAAAAATCAATAAATGTTGCGACTATACTTTGTATACAGGCGCACAGAGCACGGTTTCGATGCTTGTGAAAAGGAAGAAGTGACTTTCTGTCTGCCAGTAGTAGTAGTAGTACGTGTGTCAGTCAGATACCACGGGTAAACCCCCAAACCTAAATTTATGTGTCCTTAATGCCTTTGGCTGTTTTGCATCACCCACTCTCGTTTATTGCACTTCACATACATCATTCTCCTAGGTCCAAGTGACCATATTTACACTTTATCTTTGATTCCTTTATCTTGCAAATTATCGTTATCTTTATCTTTCTTAATTTTTTATCTTTATCTTTATCTTTATCTACTTTATCTTTATCTTTTATCTTGCAAAAAATCCTTATCTTTTACAACACTGGTGCACATACTCGTAAGTCCTATCGAAAGTTCTCTGCTCGCAGACACTTTTTCTGTATAACCCGTCAGATTGATGTTTCACCCGTTGTTTATATTAAGCGTTCTGCTTTCAGGTACAGCACCAGCTATCTACGATTTATTCGGTATGGCGCTGGTCCAGTGGTGGGAATTGCTGCCCACCCGGTGAGACTCTCTACATTTAGAATATTACAACTATACGCTCAGTTCAAACCATTTTTGTAGGCACTTTATACTTTTTTCCAAAAACCTCAAAGTTAAATGAAACGGACTATAGGTAATTTACTATAACTCAACAGAAAAGTAGAGTGTCGTTCTTTTATTTTTGATGCACTAAACGGTGCATATAGACTTAATTCAAGCATCTAAACAGTACTGTGACACACTACAGTAAGTGCGTTAAACTAAAATCTTGCAGCAGGAATCAAACTCGTGTTTTTGCGACGACAATCAGACGTTCTACCAATAGGCTAATCAGAAGTTTTCGTCAATATTTAGAATGTTAGTCTGTTGTGTTTGACGGTCGATTTATGACAAGCGAAACGCGTCCATCCGCATCTTGTATGATCTGCTGGAAGACGAGAATAAATTATGCCTTGAGAAATTTTATTGAAAACCTCTTCCCTCCCTGTAGCTACGATGACCTCTAAATGACCTGCAGTAAGATGACCTCAAAAACTGGTGTAAGCGCTAAAATACTGTTAAAACTACGTTATTACACAGTTTTTAGTCAATTTAAAGCACTTTTGAAGAAAATTTTTATTTTTCATCCTTTTTTGTCCTTGATTTCGCCTCATTGTCCCCACAGGACTCCCCCTCCCCCACGTGCATTTCTGCTTGTACCTCGCTCTTCGTTTTCGCTCACCCGTCAATGCGCGCAATGTCACAATGTGTTTATTTTTCTTATTATATAGCGCTTTATGATTAATTTTTAATGATATAGTATAGTTTTTTGAATTTTTTTAAGAAAATCAGGGGTACTAGCAACCAAAAATGTTCCGATGGAACAAAAAGGACGAATATATTTTGAACTAGCAAAGAAAAATGCTCCGACGAAACAAAAAAGACGAATATACTTGGGATTGTGGATTCTTCCGGATGTTAAATGAGGGGACTAGGAAAAAGCTACCTATGTACATATATGCCTAAAGTCGCAAAATCTATCAAAAATCAAACTTTCTCTAAGCAACACAAAAAATCGAAGTATATTATACGTCCTGCAGATTGAAATAAACTATTAAACCAAAAAACGATTGAAAAAGCAGCAAGTTATTTTATAGCTATGCAGCAGCTATGGGAAAATAGATGGAGCAAACGAGGGACGACTTTGTAAGCTAATTGAATGAAATAGCAAACGTCGATGCATTCAAAACGATCAAAGAAATTTTTGGCTTAAATAAAATTGCAGATAGCTTTTTATCAATCACAATGTGAAGCAAGTCAGCGTTGCAACTTGCAAGCAGTTTACAAAAAAATACATCTAAAACCATATTTATGCACTTTTATGCAAAGCATTGAAAATTATTTGCAGGTTACATTTTCTCACGGGTTGCAGAATATACTTCGATTTTTGCGTTGCTTAGAGAAAGTCTGATTTTTGACAGATTTTGCGACTTTAGGCATACACATAAGTAGCTTTTTAGTTACCTCCTTATGCATCTTTAGCAATCCACAATCCCAAGTATATTCGTCTTTTTTTCGTTGGAGCATTTTTCTTTGCTAGTACCCTAGTCTTAATTAGCATGATTTGAGCATGTCAGTAAGTAACACATTAGGTAATGTGCCACAATAATGACAGCAGTCCAAGAACACAGATAAGAATTCAAAGGTTTCCAGCATAAACCTTACGCATATATTGGGTGTAAAAAAGTTACGCTCAGATTCGTAATTCTGACGTTACATGAAACAATTTAAAAAAGATAAGCTTCTGCAACGCTCTGAAACTGAATTTAATTTTCAGTGTGAAATTTACATACATACTGGGTATAAAGAGAACATACATTTAAATTCGTATTCCCAACCTTACGGAAGATAATTTGAAAAAAAATTGACGTTGTGCAACGCTCTGGAAGTGAAATAAATTTGTAGTGTAAACTACACATTAACAATAAAGGAATAGTGCACACTATACACGACTACTAGGTGTAGAGAAGACTAACAGATAGATTCGTAATTTTAACAATATGTAAAACATTTTGAAAAAAAATTAAACTTCCGTAAGGCTCTAGAATAAAACTTAATTTGCAGTGTAAACTTTACACAATCAAAAAGTGTAAAGAAGATTTTAGTCGGATCCGTAATTCTGATATCATCCTAATATTACGATTAACATTTATGAAAAAATTAAGTCTCCACAATGGCCTGAAGACAAATAAATATTAGTTTTGAACCCCTTTACACCACTGTTGAGTGTAAACGAACGCGCTCTACTGACGTATCACGTTTAATTTTTGGTACATTTTTAGACTTGAGATCATGTTGTCCACACTCATAACCGGAGAATGTGGCAGGAAAAAAGACAGAAATACTTCTAACAAACCCAATTTTTGACTTTGCGCCTCCAAGACATGCAAAGTGTTGAAGTAAATAAACGCAATTTTCTGTGACTTATACCCCTTGGAAAGTGCTTTATTTTTATTCTATCCGACCTATCCCGACTTCTAAGCGGTGAAAGTGGCGAAAAAAACGGCCAAAAACGTATTTTCCACCATCCAACACATTGTGAACTTTAAAACTCTGAATCTAACTCTCCATTGAGTATAAAGAAAGTTGGTTTAGGCCAGTTTGTAGCCTTTGAACCGTAGTAGGTTTGTATGTGCAAAACTTCTGTTCCGCAAAATATTTGAGATGTTTACCAATCATAATAGGGAAAAACTTTTTTCGCCCACTTAACACCGATGATTTCAAACTTTACACTCCCATAAATAACTCAATATTGCGTTCTTCAAACGCGGTTTGCCGCGACGTGTAGTCCTTAGAAGATACTTTGTTTATATTTTAGTAAATGTATCCCGACTTATAGGCGGAAAAGCTGGCAGAGAAATCTCAGACAAAATCTTTTTTAAACCATCCACTAGAGTGTATAGTTTAAACCCTTACGACTAACTTCGTATTGAGTGTGCCAAAGTTTGCCGGTAAACAGAAAGTAGCCCTTTAGCCGTAATACATTTCTGTCAGAAAAGATTTTCGAGGGACTCATAACCAGAGTTGTTCGCAGACATAAACAAGTCGAAAACTCGGCAAAAATCTGTTTTCTACCCCCTGGTTTTCACACTATTTACACTCCTATTCGGGAACTAATGCGAAATTTTAAAAAAGCAAAAAATGACCCTAGAGAATTCTATCCGCTACAATTCTATACTATTTAATTGTATGGAGCATTTACGCAGGGTTGTGTAGACGCTGGCGAAAAAAGCACCAAAATTCGCTATATTTTATAACCTTACGTCAAAACTTTACACGCCCATTACAAACTCGGTATTGAGTGTCAACAAAAACGAAAAAAACTACACAGGGTTTTTATTATCTATCTTAGAAAAAAACCGCATCTCCCAAATGTGTCGTGTTATAGCTGTAGGGGGTTAGACATATGTAGGGAGTACCCTATCCAAGTATATTATAGATACGCGACGCATCATTAAGGACATAAAGGAGGGGACTAAGTAAAGTTGCTTATGATGACTGTGAAACTCGTAAGAATCTACTAAGAGTTAAACTTCTGCTAAAAATGCAAAAAATCGAGGTATATTCAGCGGCCTCTGATAAAAGCTCGCCTTCATTAAACATTGTTCACTGACTCAGAAATCGAGATTATGAGGAAGATTTTATGTATTTTAATATTTGATTTATGGTCTATTTCGAAAAAGTTTAGGCATAAGTTTTAAAAACTATTTTCGTGACTAAGTTGACAGATCGCGATTATAGCATTGATCTGATATTGAATTATCGTAATCACTTGGATTAATATCGACAAAAATGCTTAGATTTATGCCCAAAGTTATGTGAAACAGACTCTAGTTTCCTATCAATATTAAATTTCCCTTTCAATAACCAATATTTAGTTAATCATCAAAGGCTTCATAAATGAATTATGACAATCACACGATCTTGTGAATCGCTGCCCCATAGCAATGCGTCCTATTCTAGCGTAAGAATGCATATTATGTCGTCTTTTAATTAGTGATCGCTTCTTTGCTAGGAATAAACTATTCGTAGTACTTATTTTTACGTCGGAGAGACAATTCCCTTCTGCAGGCCGCAGAATATACTTTGATTTTTGCGTTTTTAGCAGAAGTTTAATTTTTAGTAAGCAGATTCCTACAAGTTTTATAGGCATACATAGGCAAAGTCCCCTCCTTTTATGTCCTTAATGATGCTTAATTCCAAGTATATTCGTCCTTTTTGTTCCATCGGAGCATTTTTGGTTGCTAGTAAATATAAAAGTGCATATAGTAAGGGTACATCATAGGTAGCGCGATAGCGCTACCTATAATACACTTGGTCACCTTTTGTCATATATCTTATCACAGCGAGTGCGAATTTTGTGCCCTCCCCTCCGCCTCAAAGCAACAACGGCACACACCTGGGAGGTGCGGTTTTTTTGAACGAGAGATAATTAAAAAACAAGATGTACCATTCTTTCTTTTGTTTATACTCAATGCCGAGTTAGAAATGAGTGTGAAAAGTGTAAACCAAAAAATCAAATAATTTGCGAAGGCCAATTTTTTTAAATGTCGCCCCTGAGCTGCAGATTACAAACCTGACCCTAAAATTTCTTTACACTCAATGGTTCATGCACAAAAATGTAAGGTATACGGGTTTTTTACTCCTTGCGTGTTTCCAGCTTATCTAACTCAATTTTGGTTTCTGTGCAGTCCAATAGGTTTTATAATGTAGAGGGTTACAATATCTCAAGGACCTATTTTTTCTCTTTTAACGCAATATTTCTTGATCTGTAATCGTTTTAGTGTAGAGGGTTCGAGACGAAAAACGAAATTTCTCAAGCTACTCCGCTAAGTAGGCGGAACATGCTAATTATGCTTAAAATGTGCCCTGGCCTTAGCGTTACAGATCCTAGTTTATTTTGTTTCTATACACCCAATATTGCGTTATTATCACAAGTGTAAAGTTTACACTGAGAATCACTTTTCCGCTCAGAGCATTATCAAACAATTTGCGGAGGGTCAATTTTATTTTTAAAAATGTTTTTCCCGAGTTGTAGATTACGAATGTGACATTAAAATTTCTTTACACTCAATGGTTGTTGCGCAAAAGTGTAAAGTATACGGGTTTTTTACTCTTTGCGTGTTTTCAGCTTATCTGACTCAATTTTGGTTTCTGCGCAGTCCAATTAATTATAGTGTAGAGGGTTACAATATCTCGAAACCTAAAATTCTTTCCTATTTTAACGTAATTTTTCTCGATCTGTGATCGTTTTAGCGTAAAGGCTTCGAAACGAAAAACAAAATTTCTTCAGCTACTCCGCTAAGTAGACGGAACATGCTAATTATGCTTAAAATGTTCCCTAACCTTAGCGTTACAGATCCTAGTTTATTTTGTTTCTATACACCCAAAATTGCGTTATTAGCACAAGTGTAAAGTCTACACTGCGAAGCACTTTTCCGCCCAGAGCATTGGGTATCAAACAATTTGCGGAGGGCCATCTTTTTTCAAAAATGTTGCTCCTGAGTTGTAGATTACGAATCTGAACATAAAATTTCTTTACACCTAATGGTTCTTGCAAAAAAGTGTAAAGTATACGGGTTTTCTACTGTTAGCGTGTCCTGAAGCTTATCTAATTTAATTTTCGTTTATGTGCAGTCCAATTGATTTTATAATGTAGAGGGCTACAATATCTCTAAAGGTAAATTTTTTTCTCTTTTAATGCAATATTTCTTTATCTGTGATCATTTTAGTGTAAACGGTTCGTAACGAAAAAGAATTCTCTCCAGCTACTTGCAACCCCCAGAATTTTGGCGCTGCCCACCTATGGATATATGGCCTAAAATATTAAATAAAGAAGGAAAATAGCAAAGAATAATGCTCCGATGGAACAAAAAAGGTAAATATACTTGGATTTCTTCATTGTTAAGGATGTAAAAGGAGGGGACTAGGGAAAATTACCCTATATGCGCAGAGGCCATAGGAATGTGCTTAACAGTTAGACTTCCCCTGAACAACGCAAAAATCGAAATATATTCCGCGGCCTATGCACGTTTCTGCGGATTTATCGTAGTAATTTTGATTACGATGGCGAGTATTTTGATTACTTTGACTATTTCGGAAGATTAAAAGAAATTTTTTGTGGTTTTTCATGCAGACTATTGAGTTAGCCATGTAGGTGTAAAGTCTACACTATTATCTTTTACGCCAGAGCATTGTGGAAGGTCAAGATGTCATTAATCTTAGGTAGCGCGTTAGCGCGTACCTATAATATACTTGGGTACCCCCAACACCTGTGCACCCCCTACAGCTATAACGGGACACTTCTGGAAGGTGCGGTTTTTTTTAAAAGAAAGATAATAAAAAAATTCGCTGCCCGTGTTTTTTTGTTTTTCTTGAAACTCAAAACTGACTGTGTAAAGAAGGTGTAAAGTTTTTGTGTAACGTTATAACATAGGACAAATTTTGGGACCTTTTTACTGCGGCATGTGGACAACTGAGTATTGATGACTCGAAGGACTGAACAGGATAGGATAATAGAGAGATGAATTCTACAGATGACACTTTTTTTGTTTTTTGAAATTCGCATTAGTTATCGAATGGCAGTGTAAAGAGTGCGAAAATCTGGGGGTGAAAAAGCACTTTTTGGTCGAGTTTTCAACCTGCCTATGTCCGATACTAACTCCGGTTATGAGTTTTTTAAAATGTTTTCTGACAGAAATGTAGAGCGGATCAAGGGCTACATTCTGCATATAAGCAAAGTCTTCTATGCTCTATGGTGAGTTAGATCCTGGGGTTTAAAGTTTACACTCTAGTGGATGGTGTAAAAAAACGGATTTTAACTAAGATTTCTCTGCCAAATTTTTCCGCTTATGAGTCAGTGTAAATCGAAGACAGCATTAATAAAGTGCCTCTCAGGGGCTAAACATCGCAGCAAACCGCATTTAAAAAAACGCAATATTGAGTTATTTATGGGGGTGTAAAGTTCGAAATCAGAGGTAAAAAATGGGCGAAAAAACACGTTTTTTCCGAAGTTTGATTGATAAATCATACCAAATAATTTTTGCAACAGAATTTTGGCACACAGGAATGTACTACGATTTAAAAGCTACAAATTGTACCAAACCGAATTTCTTTAAACTCAATGGGGAGTTCGGTACGGAATTTTAAAGTTTACAGTGTTCTAAATGATGGAAAATACGTTTTTGTTGCGTTTTTTGTTCGCCACTTTCTCCGTCCAGAAGTCGGGATAAGTCTAATAGAATAAAAATAAAGTGCTTTATATCGGGTGCATGTCAAAGCAAATTGTCTATACATTAATATTTAGCGAGTGTAAAGTCAAAAATTTGGAGTTTAAAATGCGTTTCTGTCTTGTTTTTTCTGCCTGCTTCTCCGGTTACGAGTCAGGGACACGTTTATCAAGTCTAGAAATGGACCAGGAACCAAATTTGTTATGCCAGTCTGGCGCATATGTTTACACTCTACGGTGTTGTAAAGTAGTTTACACCAATTGTTAGTTTGCCCATAGAACATTATGTAGACTTAATTTTTTCATAAATATTAATCGTAATATCGGAACAATATCAAAATTACGAATCTGACTAAAATGTTCTTTACACTAGGTGTTTACATGAAGTTTACACTACATATGTATTTATGTTCGTTTTTAAGCATTCCAGAAACCTAATCTTTTCCTGGAGTCTAAAAGTTTTCAAAGGATCAAATGTGAGACGTCACGTAGGCGCGTTTGTTTACATACAACAGTGATGTAAAGTAGTTTACACTCATTGTTTATATGTCCTCAGACCATTGTAGAGACATAATTTTTTATGAATGTTGATCATAATATCCGAGTAATTTTTTACACTGCATGTTAGCCTTTGTTCTAGAGCATTGCAAAAACCGAAATTTTTTCCTGAGATATAAAAATTTACAGGGAATGAAATATATACGTCAGTTGGACGCGCTTGCTTACACTCAGCAGTATTGCAAAGTGGTTTAAACCTTATGTTTATTGTCTTTAAAACATTATGGAGACTCATTTTTCCATAAATGTTGAAAGTAATATCGGAGCAATATCAAAATTACGAATCCGACTAAAATATTCTTCACGCTATGTGTTTGTGTAAAGTTTACATTACGTGTTAACCTTAATTCGATAGACTTGCAGAGACTTTGTAACTGAAGTCAAGAAATTTTCAAGGATTCATATGTGAGACATCAATTAAGTGAGTTTGTTTACCCTCAAAAGTAATCTAAAGTGATTTAAAAATTATGTTCAAGTGTCCTTAGATCATTGAAGAGATGTAATTTTGTCTTAAATGGGTTGCATTAAAGTTAAATCCTTCTTAGCCGTGTTTATAATATGTTTCACAAAATCTTGCACATGGAGAGCTATCGTTTAATTGATGTAAATTGCCTGCAAAAGTGGTTTAAAATGAACCAGCAATCACACTACTGTGAACAGAAGTCGACAAAGATATGCAGCTTTATTGTAATCATGTACATTAATAAGCCGTAAACTGTTAGTATTCTCTACACCTAGTAGTTGTGTAAAGTTTGCACTATTCATTTGTTGTTAATATGTAGTCTATACTACAAATTTATTTTACTACCAAATCAAAGCGTTAGTGTTCCTTACATTTGATATTTGCGTGAAGTTTTTGAATTTTTGCCGAAAAACTTTGTCTTCTAATTTACCAACATCCCGCCTTTTCCATTTTCTTAAAGTTTAAAATCTTTTATAATTCTCTTAATAATTTAATGGTAGGTTTTAACTTTAAGTTTCTCTTGGTTTACAACTCTCGCTTAGCAAGCTCATTTTTCAAAACTTTTTCATAGTGATCAGATTAGTCGCGTTTAGTTTGGAATTGGTGGACGGTCGTTATTTTATTACTCGGCTTAAATAAACCAAGTGACTATCTTTTGATTATTTTCTTTATCGCAAATTCAAACACCCAATTTTCAATTTGAAAATTGACTTAATTTTCAATTTGAAAATTGATCCAATTTTCAATTTGAAAATTGAAAATTGGGTGTTTTCAATTTCAAAAGTCACAACACATTGTGCTTGTGTATTGATTGAGTGAGGATTTGCAATGTGAATTCGTTGGTTAAATATTTGTGCTTGATTATAAGTGAACTGCACATTAAGAAGAAATAACTTAATGGAGTTTTAATTTGAAAATGGATGGTGTCAATAAGGTTGTCTTGTTTAAAAAGGATAATGCTGATGTTAAGAACAATATTGTTTTCCGCGTTCTCGGACTGTTGTCATTATTGTGGCATGTTACTGATTGTGTTTACTGACTGATGTACTGAAATCACGCTAATTAAAAGTAGTGTACTAGCAAAGAAAAATGCTCCGATGGAACAAAAAAGATGAATATACTTGGAATTGTGGATTATTATGGATGTAAAAGGAGGGGACTAGGAAAAATCTACCTAAAGTCGGAAAATCTGCTAAAAATCACACTTTCTCTAAGCAACGCAAAAAATCGATGTATATTCTGCGGCCTCTAAAAAAGTGTCTTTTTTAAATAATGTTCAAAGTTTCAGATAAGAGTGTATAAACGAAATCTATCAAGGTTACTTTTTTTAATTGCTGGCACCTGATTGATAGAAAACTAAGAGGTATTGTATTTAAAGTTGTTTTATTTTGTTATGAGCATTATAGCAAGCAAAGCAGGAGCCGATTGATTAGTGCACACAATCGTTTCGGGCATGCTAGTGTATCTACATTTAGTCTGTTTCAAGTCAACTTACGCGTTTCCTACTGTTTTAAACCAACCATGTCTTCAATTGTCTTCGATGTTTGCTATTTCATTCAATTGGCTTGGAAGACTGTTAGTTTACTTAATATCATTTCCCATAGCTACTGCATAGCTAACGTGCTGCTGTTTCAATCATTGTTATGGTTGAATATTTATTTTAATCTGTTGGCCGCAGAATATACATCGATTTTTTGCGTTGCTTAGAGAAAGTGTGATTTTTAGCAGATTTTCCGACTTTAGGTAGATTTTTCCTAGTCCCCTCCTTTTACATCCATAATAATCCACAATTCCAAGTATATTCATCTTTTTTGTTCCATCGGAGCATTTTTCTTTGCTAAATAATACATTGATTAACTAATAGTCATGGAAGTGTCTTCAATGCTCTTTTGCGAAACACTCGAGAACGTTTTGTGACTGCGCCCTCATTTTTCACAGGCCGCAGAATATACTTCGATTTTTTTGTTGTTCAGGGTAAGTCTAACTGTTTAGCTTATTCTATTGGCTTCTGCGCATATAGGGAACTTTTTCCTAGTCCCCTCTTTTTACATCCTTAACAATGAAGAAATTCAAGTATATTTACCTTTTTTGTTCCATCGGAGCATTTTTCTTTGCTAGTACATATGTAATCGTTGAATGGCTCTGAACGTATTTAGTGAAATATGAAATTTTCTTATATCAAGCGTTATTTGTTGTCGATTACGAGCGCCACACCCCAATTACCAGTAAATCTAGACTTGTCGCCGAACTATAGATGGGCAGCAGCCAAATTTTTAGGGTTCGATGAGGCAAAATTATCATACATACATAGTATTAAAAATTTAGTTTTGGAGGTCTATCGATTTTTAGGGGGGTCCGTCGGATTCTCGGGAGGATCCAGGTCATACATACATACGTCGGCAGTAAGCAAATTCTGGAGGTCCGATGGAACGAAATCGCTAAAATAGATTTTCTCAGGGGGAGGGTCCGGCCCCCAACGTCATGTGTGGTCTACACCAGACATGCACATTAGGGTAGGGTAGGGTTTGGGAGGTCTAAAATCCCAGAATAGAAAAATGGAAAATTTTGTGGAGAAAATAAGGCAAAATAGAAGCCACAAACGGATGAAGATTGAAGATCTTTTTCAAAAGTGCTTCAAATTGACCAGGAACAGTGTAATAACGTCGTTTTAACGCTATTTTAGCGCTTATACAAGTTTTTCAGGTCTTTTCGGTCCCAAAAAGCTTAATTTTCCACCCCCTCCCAGACTGACTGACCCCCAGAGCGGCCATGCTGTGCAGCTATGCTCCAGACCTCCACATCCATGTGTGCGCCGACTGTATGAGCATATACATGTATGTAACATGTGCATCCTGCCTCTGCGTACGGTACCCACTAGAAATGTGATAAGTAGTCCATTTAAAAGCGATACAAAAGTACTACGTGGAAGTACACCTATGTACCATGTTATTTATTTATACTTAGGAAAAGTTTCCGACACGCTACCCCCATGAATTAGTAATATTCTGTTAAAATAAAATAAAATTCATGAATAGTTTTAATGCCTTGTTCTAGGCATTTCATTAATAGTCTTCCAACTATTCTATTGCCAACACTCGTGCTACTAAAAGCAAATATTTAAATTTGACCGCTAACATTGCCATCAGATTAAATCAGTTGTCCATCATTTTTGAAATGCGACTCCAGAGATAAGCAAGCAGAAAAAATGCCAGGTTCATATTGAAAGGAGCAGCCAATATACAAACCAGCTAACATATGACGAGCGATTGCGATAGAGTAAAATACACTTCTTCGATCCTTACAACTGGATATCGGATTCAACTCTTTGCCAGAATTTCGACTGAAATGTGGGCAGGCGCTTTAATGTTTATTGAGACGGCGCTTGTTTTGGCTTATGCTCAAGCCCGTATGCGTATAAGGAGTTTTTGTTCGTAAAGAAAACCAAATTAAATTCCATTTATCTTAATGTAATTCTATATCATAAAATTATCTGTCAATTCGAATAATTATTATTCTATAGATTGAATCGTCTTTATAAAATAACATCTAATAAATTTTATTTTACATAAATAGTATATATTTTAATTTGTTATATTTATAAGAAATAATTGGAGGTGTAAATTTTCTCTCAATGCAGTGAACTGTTGAATTTTGTAATATAGAATTTTCTTCAATAAATTATTTTTGAGTTAGGATTTGACATGACATCTGGCTATTAGAGAATATAAATAACGCACACAAAAAAGAAAGCAAATAAGAGATGAAAAAGATTGGAAAGAAAAAAATATTTATGTTTTTTTGGGTTTCATTCTTCTAATCCTTAATTTACTGTAGACTTGTAGACTACATCTTACATAGCTAAAACATGTTATTTGCACGAGTAGGTTCATGCGCAGCATGGCTAGTCTGGACTGGATGGAGGGAGTCAACCGGTTTGGGGTGTGCTAGCCAGAAAGCAATCTGTAGCCAAAATATGACACCCACAGTTTCTGGTCAATTTTATGCTTTTTTGCCGAAAATTTCCTATTTTCATCCAAGTTGGCCTTGATTTTGCCTTATTTTCGCTATAAAATTTCGCATTTTTTTAGTCTGTGGGATTAGACCACACGTGGGCGTAGGGAGGGGATGTTTGGAGGGTTAGCATCACACATGGGCGTGGGGGGTGTACCCCCACTTTAGAAGTTGAAATACCTACCTCAGATTATTTTGGACCCCAGAATTCTATTTTTACTATTTTTGCAATTTACCTTATCCTGACTCCCCAGAATTTAGGTGCTGCCCATGTGGTTAACATCTTCCATCCCCAAGAATCCGACAAACCCCAGAATTGAATTTCCAGCATGTTTTCTTTCGGATTTGCCAGTTTTGTACCACGCAGACTCCGAATTCGGCTGCTGCCCATTTATGGTCTAGACACCAACCCCAAACGTGGCTGTTCAAATTTGACAATTATTGTATAATTAACTATTTGACCAACAGGATATGTGACGTGTCCTGAAAACGAGCGCTGGAATGAATGCGGCAAAAAATGTGAAAACACTTGCTCAACTATCAGAAGAGTAAACACATCCTGCCGGCAAAGTTGTTCATGGCCCGCTTGCACCTGTAGCCAAGGTTATGTTAGACAGAAAAGCGGAATATGCGGTCGTCTGTCTCGATGTGTTATAAAAAGTAAGTAGGTACCCTGGTTTTTATATAAAACATCTTGAATCATTTGTTCCCATCCAGTACATTGAGCATGACGCCTATAAAATTTTTTACTCTTCACCTACATAGGTACTTAATTAAATGGGTACGCTAATTACGGATTATTTCATATTTTCAATTCATGTGCAAGAATAGGTAGGTGCATGTACCTACATAACTGGGACCTTTTGAACAATTTCCCCGCCATTGTTTTTTGAGAACGAAATAAAGATACAGTAATCAAATTTTAGGTATGAATGTAAACAGCCTTTATTGACTTATGCACAAAAAATAAGCTTAAAAAGCTTTTGACTAAATTTGAGTCAAATGGAATTACTTTCATTACATGTTCAAACTGTAAAGCTAACTCTTATAATTACGAAAATGCATAAACAAACACAGATTCTCTTTGAACCATGGAACCCCTTAATTTCAGAGCCATGAGATCGTAAGAGCCTGAATAGCCTTTTTCAAAAAAACCATGATTTACTTTTTACTTAAGCTCAATTCCCGTGTAGCGCGTTAGCGCGTACCTATAATATACTTGGGTACCCCCAACATATGCCCCCCCTCACAGCTATAACGGCACACATCTGAGAGGTGCGGTTTTTTTAAAAGGTCGATAATAAAAAAGTACAGGACCCCCATCTTTTTCTTGTTTACACTCAATACCGAGCGCGTCGTGAGTGTGTAAAGTTTACACCAAAAATTCAAATGATTTGAGGAGAGCCAATTTTTTAAGATATGTTTCCCTAATTAGTAGGTTACGAATCTGGTCCTAAAATTTCTTTACACTCATTGGTTGTTGCACAGGAGTGTACATTAGACGGTTTTTTACTGTTTTCATGTGCAAGAGCAAATCTAACTCAGTTTTAGATTCTATGCAGTCTGATTGGTTTCAAAAGGTAGACGGTTATAAAATCTAGGGGAGCCTTTTTTATTTTTTTAAAAGTAATATTTTCAAATTTAGAGGCGGTTTATTGTAAAGAGTCTGGGACAAAGAAATATTTTTTCCCTGCCATATTCTCCACTTAGTAGACAAAACGTGGTAACTACCTTTAAAATGTGCCTCGTCTTAAGCGCTACACGTCAAAATTTATTTTGTTTCTTTACAGTCAATATTGCATTATTAGTGCAGGTGTAAACTTTACACTGAAAAAATTTTTTCCGCCCAGAGCGTCATGGATGATGAATTTTTTAAAAAATGTTCTCCGTAAGGTCAGAATAACGAATCTGACCTTTAAACTTTTCTACAGCCACTGTTTGTTGAGGTATGAAGAGTTGAACTTTGAATTCATAGGTAGCGCGCTAGCGCGTACCTATAATATATTTGGGTACCCCCAACATATGCCCCCCCTCACAGCTACAACGGCACACATCTGAGAGGTGCGGTTTTTTTTAAAGGTAGATAATAAAAAAACTGAGGACCTCCATTTTTTTGTTTACACTTAATACCGATCGAGTCGTGAGTGTGTAAAGTTTACACCAAAAATTCAAATGATTTGCGGAGGGCCAAATTTTTCAAAAAATGTTTTCCTTGATTAGTAGGTTACGAATATGGTCTTAAAATTTCTTTACACTCATTAGTTGGTGCACAGGAGTGTAAATTAGATGGTTTTTATACTGTTTTCATGTGCACGAGCATATCTAACTCAGTTTTACATTCTATGCAGTCTGATTGATTTCAAAAGGTAGACGGTTATAAAATCTAGGTACTCTTTTTTAATTTTTTTAAAACAATATTTTTTAAATTTAGAGGCGGTTTATTTTAAAAAGTCTGGGACAAAGAAATATTTTTTCCCTGCCATATTCTCCACTTAGTAGACAGAACGTGGTAACTACCTTTAAAATGTGCCTCGTCTTAAGCGCTACACGTCAAAATTTATTTTGTTTCTTTACAATCAATATTGCATTATTAGTGCAGGTGTAAACTTTACACTGAAAAAATTTTTTCCGCCCAGAGCGTCATGGATGATGAATTTTTTTTAAAAAATGTTCTCCGTAAGGTCAGAATAACGAATCTGACCTTTAAACTTTTCTACAGCCACTGTTTGTTGAGGTATGAAGAGTTGAACTTTGAATTCATAGGTAGCGCGTTAGCGCGTACCTATAATATACTTGGGTACCCCCAACATATGTCCTCCCCTCACAGCTATAACGGCACACATCTGAGAGGTGCGGCTTTTTTTAAAGGTAGATAATAAAGAAACTGAGGACCCCCATTTTTTTGTTTACACTAAATACCGAGCGAGTCGTGAGTGTGTAAAGTTTACACCAAAAATTCAAATGATTTGCGGAGGGCCAAATTTTTTAAAAAATGTTTCCCTTGATTAGTAGGTTACGAATCTGGTCTTAAAATTTCTTTACACTCATTAGTTGTTGCACAGGAGTGTAAATTAGACGGTTTTTTACTGTTTTCATGTGCACGAGCATATCTAACTCAGTTTTACATTCTATGCAGTCTGATTGATTTCAAAAGGTAGACGGTTATAAAATCTAGGGAGTCTTTTTTATTTTTTTAAAAAACAATATTTTTTAAATTTAGAGGCGGTTTATTGTAAACAGTCTGGGACAAAAAATATTTTTTCCTGCCATATTCTCCACTTAGTAGACAGAACGTGGTAACTACCTTTAAAATGTGCCTCGTCCTAAGCGCTACACGTCAAAATTTATTTTGTTTCTTTACAATCAATATTGCGTTATTAGTGCAGGTGTAAACTTTACACTGAAAAATTTTTTTCCGCCCAGAGCGTCGTGGATGATGAATTTTATTAAAAAATGTTCTCCGTAAGGTCAGAATAACGAATCTGACCTTTAAACTGTTCTACAGCCACTGTTTGTTGAGGTATGAAGAGGTGAACTTTGAATTATATATCTATTTTCTAATGCCGATAGATAACTCCGTATTGCATATTGTTTGATCAGATTTTTCTTATTTCAGAGGTTTTTGACTCGTCTTTAATAAATAATTATTTTTATTATCATAAATGCACTATTCTTAAACTTCAGTAGAATGATGAATATTTTTTAATAATTGACTAAGTATTAAAATTCGCCGATTTGTCGAGTTGGTGCAGAGGCTGACGCATCCGTTCTCGCATGCGGGTTTAAAAAAAGACTAATGGGTTCAAATCTTCTGAGTACTGACTTTTTCATTTTTTTAATTCTTTCGGCAAAACCATGCACTTTCGACTTGTTTATGTCTGCCAACAACTCCGGTTATGAGATTTAAGAAATTTTTTCAGACAGAAATGTACTATGGATCAAGGGCTATCTTGTGTTTACCAGCAAACTTTTCTACAATCAATACGCAATTAGTACCAGGGATTTAAACTTTACACTCTAGTGGATGAGTAAAAAAATAGATTTTGTCCGAGATTTCTCTGCCAACTTTTTCGATTATGAGTTGGGATGAATTGAATAAAATAGAAATAAAATAACTTTTAAGGGCTACAGGTCGAAGCAAGCCGCGTTAAAAAACGTAATATTGAGTTGTTTATGGGGGTGTAAAGTTCGAAATCTGAGGTGTAAAATGGGCGAAAAAACAGGTTTTTTCGTATTTTGATTGGTAAATCATATCAAATATTTTGCGGAACATAAGTTTCGCACATTCAAACGTACTACAATCAAAGGGCTACAAACTGGCCCGAACCGAATTTATTTACACTCAATGGGGCGTTAGGTTCAGATTTTTAAAGTTTACAATGTGGTGGACAGTGGAAAATACGTGTTTGTCCATTTTTTGTTCGCCACTTTCTCTGTTCAGAAGTCGGGCGAGGTCGAATAGGATAAAAATAAAGTACTTTCTAAGGGGTACGCGTCACAGCGAATTGCGTTTGTTTACATCAACATTTAGCTTTTTCGGGAGGTGTAAATTCAAAAAAATGGGGGAGTTAAACGTGTTTCTGTCTTGTTTTTTCTGCCAAGTTCTGGGTTATGAGTCTGGACATAATCTCAAGTCTAAAAATTAACCAGAAACCAAATGTGATACGCCAGTTTGTTTGCACTCAACAGTGGTGTAAAGTGGTTTACATCTGATATTTATTTGTCCTCGGTCCATTGTGGAGAATTAATCTTTTCATAAATGTTGATCGTAATATCACAGTAATATCAGAATTACGAATCCGACTGAAATTTTCTTTACACTCTGTGGTTGTGTAAAGTTTACACTGCATCTTAACTTTAGTTCTAGAGCCTTGCGGAAGCTTAATTTTTTTCAAAATGTTCTACGTAAAATCAGAATTGGGAATCTGACTGTTAGTTTTCTATACACCTAGTAGTTGTGTAAAGTTTGCACTATTCATTTGTTGTCAATATGTAGTTTATACTACAAATTTATTTTACTTCCAATCTGATCTGAGCGTTAGTGTTCCTTACACTTGATATTTGCGTAAAGTTTATGCTGAAAAACTTTGATCTGTTTAAATAATGTAAGGCTGTCTTGTTTAAAAAGGATAATGCTGATGTTAAGAACAATATTGTTTTCCGCGTTCTTGGACTGCTGTCATTATTGTGGTATGTTACTGTATGTGTTTACTGACTGATGTACTGAAATCATGCTAATTAAAAGTAGGGTACTAGCAAAGAAAAATGCTCCGATGGAACAAAAAAGATGAATATACTTGGAATTGTGGATTATTAAGGATGTAAAAGGAGGGGACTAGGAAAAATCTACCTAAAGTCGCAAAATCTGCTAAAAATCACACTTTCTCTAAGCAACGCAAAAAATCGAAGTATATTCTGCGGCCAACAGATTAAAATAAATCTTTAACCATAAAAATGATTGAAAAAGCAGCACCTTAGCTATGCAGTAGCTATGGGAAATGATATTGAGTAAACTAACAGTCTCTCTAAGCCAATTGAATGAATAGAGCAAACATCGATGCATCTAAGACAACTGAAGAAATTATTGGTTTAAAACAGTAGGAAACGCGTAAGTTGACTTAAAACAGACTAAATGTAAGTACAGTAGCATTCCCGTAACGATTGTGTGCACTAATTAATCGGCCCCTGCTTTGCTTGCTATAATGTTCATAACAAAATAAAACAACTTTAAATCAATACCACTTAGTTTTCCTATCAATCAAGATACGAAGCTATAGTCTGTTTCATTTATCGGAGAAGTTTTTCAGAAAATGTTTTCGTAGCTTACAGTAACCCCTTCTTCCTTATTTACTGTAGGTCGCTAGATCTCACTATAGTCATGTAGTAAAGACGGGTTTTTCAACAACATTTTAGCGGCATAATTTGTTCTCGCCTTCCAGCATATTAATCGACTAAATCGCGCATTCATCATATCCTGAGTCGACACTTTAAACATAATCGATTAAGATGCTAAGAAACGCCGCGAACACTCGCATAGCTCAGTGGTAAAACCTCTTCCTTGTAGTCGAAACAACCCGGGTTCGATTCCAGCCGATAGCTTTTTGTTTAGCGCACTTACTGTAGTATGTCCCAGCACTGATTAAATGCCTAAATCAAATTTATTTGGGCGTATTAGTGCATTAAAAATGGAAGAATTCTAACCACTCGCCCTCACTGAGCTGATCTGCTGGAGTACAGTAATTCGTCTTGTTTAGCTTACTGTAGCCTTTAAAAGAATTGACGAAAAAGCTCTCGAATAAATGAAACAGACTATAGTCAGCGTTGCTACTTGCCAGCAATTTAAAAAAAGTAAACATTATAGATTTCGTTTATACACTCTTATCTGAAACTTTGAACATTATTTTAAAAACAGACACTTTGTTCGAAGCCGCAGAATATACTTCGATTTTTTGCGTTGCTTAGAGAAAGTGTGATTTTTAGCAGATTTTGCGACTTTAGGTAGATTTTTCTTAGTCCCCTCCTTTTACATCCTTAATAATCCACAATTCCAAGTATATTCATCTTTTTTGTTCCATCGGATCATTTTTCTTTGCTAGTACTTACATACTTGTATTAAGTTTATAGCAGGAAATTCATTAACATTTCAGTCCTCATTTTTCTTTTCTTCTGCTAATTTAAAAGAGATAGAATTTTGAGTCATTTTCTTCGTCAAATTCATTTCTTATTTAGTTCCTTTACACTGTGGAAATTTAATGTTGCTTGTGATGGAGCACGAGTAGGCGCGCCAAACATGCGCGTCGGGGTAGGTTTTAGAGGGTTGCTAGCCCCCATAATGTAAAAATGGGAAATTTTGTAAAGAAATGAGGAAAGTTAAGGCCGAAAACGGATGGAAATCAAAATTTTTTTTTCAAAAATGCTTCAAATTGATCTGAAACTGCGAAATAACGTAGTTTTAACGCTATTTCAGCGCTAACACCTGTTTTTTGAGCTTATTTTGGTCAAAAAAGCTAAATATTTGACCCCCTCAGATCGGATAACCCTCAGATCAGCCATTCAGTGCATCTATGTATAGTAGGCACAATTATGAAGACCACGGCGTTCATTACGAATAGCTCGGTATTTTAAACGTCATTTCGATTTACTCTCGTTTCCATTTGTAGAAAATCAAGCTCTGGATACCAAATTAATATCAAACATATTGCATGATTCGTCGAGATTTTTTACAAGTGAACAAAAGCGCCGAGTTGCTGAAACTTATGCTAATAAATTGGGCCAGCTGATTAAAACAGTGTATCCAAATACTAGCCATTTCTTGTTTGGTTCGCTGATTTGTGGTTTGGGAGGTCCTGATTCTGATTTGGACTTATCGATTAATTTTCGACGTCATATGGATGAAACGGAAAAGGGGGACATCCTAAAGAATCTGACAAAAGTAAATCAGCAATAATTCTTAAAGTACATAGTTCCCTGCGTGATATGCGTAAAAATCAGATGTGTTTTGGGGGTGACATTGTTGGGGTTTTTGATGCCGCACGTGACTTCTTACCTCTCACAAAATGCCACTGACCCCAGAAGTTTGAATTTCCCAAGGACTTCATGGAGATAGGCCGCTTTATTTCTTCTTAGCGGCCTTTAAGCCGAACCGTTTTTCAAATTTTTCATATTTTTATATTTGGATTGAAAAAGTGTAAAGAGGAACCTAGAAAAAGAGCGTTTTAGCCGCATATCGATCGATTATGAATCCAAAAAGGCATAAACATGGGGCTGTTCATGAGGATACCCTTCCTGAATGCATGATTGGTAAAAATTTTTAAATAATGAGGATGAGACCATATTTAGGCAGCATTAAATTTCTGGGGAGTCAGGATGGGGTTAATCGACAAAACTCTTATTAAAAATTGAATTCTGCGATCTACAGTAATCTGCGGTGGTATTTCAACTTTGGGGGGTACAAAAATTCTAATTTCTTTCCCCTCTCTCTCGCCTAAATGTGGATGAGACATCGTCCAAATATAAGAATTTGAAAACTGGATTGATGAAGAGTCAAAATTTGCGATAGAGGCAACACATTTTGTCTTTTGGCGTCTCTCTCTCTCCATATGTTCGCGTATGCATTGATTTTTGTAAGTATCAAAAAATGCAAAGGAACCAAATTACTCTTACAGTCTCGTTAACTCCGTAGCGAGAAACTGAATCACTGCAGGCAGATATATTAGGCGCTCATCTCGCCACTATGGCTTCTTCTTGATCAGATACACAAGATAGGAACTATTTTTTAGTTCTAAAAAGGCTTAAGGCCCTGCTATACTTCGCCGCGCGGCGCCGCGCGGCGCCGCGTGTTGCGAAGTAGCTGCTACACTTCCAACGCGGCGCCACGCGGCGTAACGCGGTGCTGCGCGGCGCCGCGAGGCAGAAAAAAATTTATTGATGTTGTAACTGCAGTAAAACAGCAAAAAAGTAAAACATGTGTAAACTGTATACTGTATTCTGTGTCAAGAAAACAAGTGAAAAGGGTATAGGTCAACGATTGTGCACATTAAAAACTGTACTCATTTTCGGTTTCAGCATCATGAAAACAAGTTTTGAAAGGCATAGAGACTAGTGATGTAAAAGATCATCTGGATCTGATCTTTTTATCCAGATTCAGATCCAGACCAGATAATCTGGATCTGGATCTGGTTATTTTCTGATCTGGTTATCTGATCTGGATCTGTATCTGCCAGAAATTCAGAACCTGATCTTTATCTGGATCTGGATCTGTTTAGTCAAGTTATATCTGGTTAAAGAGATCAGGGAGTTATTTTTCAGCGATGGTATCCTTTCCTGTTTTACGATTTCATGTGGGTAGGTTAGCCTTACATGCACGTGGGGGGCGTCTGCTGGAGGTTTTGACCTTTGACCCCCAGTTCCGTGCTACCCCCCCTTCAGAATGGCCAAAAAGTGCCGCTGACCCCCATAATTTTTTGGTTTTAGAAAAAATTTTTAAAGCTCTGCAGAAAAGTAACTTAAGTGATAAAAATGTATTAAAGGTTGTTTTTTCACATAAATGATCATCAGAATTGACCTTTGAGAGACTTTTTTGCCTAAAAATGGGAAAATTTTGAATTTTTTTGTCGTGTTTAGGACGTCGGAACAGATTGAAAGACACCAATTAAAAAAATATTACCTTGTTTAAAATTAACCAACATTTTATTTAAATTTGAATTATTTGTTGATTAAAATTGTTGTTGATGTCTGTGAGACAGAAAGGAACTTTCAAATAGTACGATAAGTATTCATGAGTGATTATAATTTTAGCAGCAATGTTTAAAAAAATTGCATTCGTAATTTGGATTAATGTCGTTTTTGTAAAAAGCAGACTACACTGTCTTTTGGTTGACTCAAAAGTCTAAACTTGTGAGCTTTTACTTTTAGACAATTTTTACTGATATCATTTTTATGTAAAAGCTCTAAAATGCAAATTTTCCTCGGCTCTGCCCCAGACCCCTCTGGGGGCTGTTATATTAGTCCCGCCACCCGAGACCCCCCAATCAATCTGGGCTTGGGCGCTTTACGCCTTCCTTTTTAGCAATACAAATTGCTGCACAAAAAATATATTTTTATCTGGATCTGGATCTGTATCTGGATATTTTTAAATTTTGATCTGGCAAAACGATCTGAATCTGGATCTGATTATTTTCTGATCTGGTTATCTGATCTGGATCTGGATCTGGATCTGCCAGAAAATCTGAACCGTATCTTTATCTGGATCTGGATCTGGGTAAAAATCTGGATCTTTTACATCACTAATAGAGACACACATTTTTGCACACAGACATCTTAAAAATCGATTATATATTCAATTTTCACGCTTTCACGTATGCATAAACATCAGTACATCATAAAAAATGCTAAAATCAAGCTTTCCCTCATAAATAAATGATAAATATAGGCCGCCGCGTCCCACCGCGTGGCAAAAGTTTGAACAGTGTTAAAACTTCAATTTATCTGCCACGCGGCGCCGCGCGGCGCCGCGTGGCGCCGTGCGATGTGCTGCTATACTTCCACGCGACGCCGCGTTTGGAAGTATAGCAGCACATTTTGTCAACGCGGCACCGCACGGCGGGAAGTGTAGCAGGGCCTTTAATTAGACCGATAGAGTGCAAAAGTCAGGAATTTGGTCGCAGAAACTTGAAGCTTCAAAAAAATTCCGAAGCGATGAAGAGTTTTGTGCTGCTGCAAAGTTTTCAATTTGTGAACCTAGCTGGATACCACGCGACCTATAGTCTGTTTCACATAACTTCGTGCATAAATTTTAAGAATTTTCATCCTATAAATACAAACGCCGCTCTATGTCTACAAAATCAACATAGGAACGGATGTATTCACCTTCGGGATTTACTTAGGTACCTAAATCTGCTCTTAGCGCTGGTCCCAATCGCGTAGTCAAATAACTTCGATTCTCTGGACCCTTGTAGACCTACGGCTTCAACTCCCTCAGTCCTAATATTGCTGACCGCTTTTAGTCGGGAGTTTCAGCAGCTACGCCCTAAAAAAATCCTAACACTAGTACCTACCTAAATCCCGGAATGCCGCGAGGTCAGTTGACCTATCTCAACCCAGCTCAAGTAGATAAATTAACTTGTTTTCAAAGTTTACACTTGTCTTGAAATGTTTTTGGTTCCTAATTTGTGTAGCACTCTAGACCTTAAATACAACAACTGCGAGCTCTCATCTGGTCAATCATCATAAATAATTAAATAAGGTTTTTGGTTAATTTTAGGGTTGAGAAAAGAATATGAAATTTTAAACGAAATAAATAATTAAAAAATATTCACCTTTCCAATCCACTAAAAATACAGAAGTCCTCGACGTGGGAAAGTCGACCAACCTCACCCTCGGTATAGTAAACCCCTGGGTGGGTTTTATTATTTTATTTGGATAAATACACACGGCGTAGCCGGGAAGCAAAATCAAAATATTACAATACGCTATTTCCCAAAAATACTACCCTGAAATATAATACGACAACTGACTAACATCGACCAATTCGTTAATACCCAATTTACATGTCTCAATTGGCGTCCATCGACGCTCACATTAAATAAAAATGAACGATATTATAGGTTATGCAAATACTAATATGGAACAAGAACGTGAAATAATACAATATACGCGTTTTACTAAGATGATCAAAATAATGCAATGAAATCGAACGTTCAATAACTCTTACAAAAGCAAATTACTGATGTTAGCATATACGTAACTCTGGTTTACCGGACAAGTACCTAAAATGATTTTGTAATAAAAATTAGGGATTTATTTGAGAACTGAAGGCATAGCCACGAGCTCACTCATCCGCAGATGTCTACTCGAAAATGGCTATGTTAACCGATACAGTACCAAGCTGTTGTCGGATGGCATACGCGAACTGATGACAAATGTTCGCACCGTGTAACTCTCGTAGTTACAATCCACACTAAGCCGAGGGTTATGATAATTTTATATCAGATCAATGCTATAATCGCAATCTGTCAGCTTATTGTCGGAGATGGTTTTAGAATTAATGACCGAAGTTGTGTGAAACAAACTATACATACATATTTAGTATGTTTCACACAAGTTGGGGCATAAGTTTTAAAAGTATCTCCCTTGACAGATTCCGATTCATTGATCTGATAAATAATTATCGTAATCTGTTGGCGTACTGTAGATAAAAAGATAAAAATTCTTAAAATTCATGCCAAAACTCATGTAAAACAGACTTTTTGTTATAGAAACTGCTCTGCTGTCTGTTTGCGTCATTGTTAGTGTTGTATGAGATATCTTTATCTTCATTTTGCTAAAAAGATAAAGATATTTTTATCTTTATCTTGACGATTTCTTCATTTCATCTTTATCTTTATTCTTTGAACAAATCACAGGCCATCTTTATCTTTATCTTTTTGATAGGAATGTATCTTGCTAAAAAAGATAAAGTATGTACATAAATTAGCACGTAATCCAAAATGCAGGTTTGACATGAAATAACTTAAGACGCATTCAAGTTTACAATAATACAAGAATATAAAAGAAAACGACTAATTAAACCCTACGGCGTGGGCTTAAATTAACGCCTTTATATCGACCAAAGTAAGTGGGAGTAATACCGATGTAAGCGGGAGTACTAGCACCCACGTTTATGTAAGACTAAGCCTAGGAAAAATAGATAAGTTTGAAAAAATCAATTACTGTTGCGACTATACTTTGTAAAGGCGTACACAGCAGGGTTTTGATGTTTGCTAAAAGAAAGAAGTGAATTGTTGTCATTTAGTAGTAGTAGTACGTGAGTCAGTCAGATACCGCGGGTAAACCCCCAAACCTACATTTATGTGTGCTTAATGCCTATCACCTCTTCGACCTCAGGAGTAAAAGTGAGGGCATTCAGTTGGCCGCTTTGTATCACCCACTCTCGTTTATTGCACTTAACACACATAGGTCCAGGCGACCATATTTACACTGTATCTTTATCTTTTTGGTTCCTTTATCTTGCAAATCATCTTCATCTTTGTCTTTCTTAATTTTTTATCTGTATCTTTATCTTTGTCTTTATCTTTTACATTTTATAATTTCAACTTTATCTTTATCTTTTATCTTGCGAAAAGTCATGTTTCTATTTGGAATTCAGATATCTCACCCTATAAGTGACACTGAATCTGGAAATTTCGGAGGAAAACATATCTACTCTCTTCATACTCAAGGGCTTCAAGTTGGAAACTTATGCTACTTTAGAAATCTTGATGAATTCATTTAACATTGCGCTTTTTCCTTCAATCTTCAATTTAATCTGCATAAATCAGGCTAAAAAAGTGGTTTAAAATGTAGTACAGTAATGCGGCTTTACAATGGCAAACAACTCTCCATCATAGGTACTTGGCCATCCTTTTTTCTTATATGTTTTTCACAGCGAGTGCGAAATTTGTGTCCCCCCTAACTGCTATAACGGCACACATCTGGGAGGTGCGGTTTTTTTAATCGATGGATAATTAAAAAATTCGATGGCCGTCTTTTTGTTTACACTCAATGCCGAGTTAGCAATGAGTGTGTAAAGTGTTAACCGAAAAATCAAGTAATTTGCGGAGGGCCAATTTTTTTAAATGTTTCCCCGAGCTGTAGATTACGAATCTGACCTTAAAATTTCTTTACACTCAATGGTTGTTGCATAAAAATGGAAAGTATACGGGTTCTTTACTCTTTGCTTGTTTTCAGCTTATCTAACCCAAATTTGGTTTTTGTGTAGTCCAATTGGTTTTATAATGTAGAGGGTCACAAAATCTCAAATAACTATTTTTTCTCTTCTAACGCAATATTGTGTAAAGAAGACGGTTTTTTACTGTTTTCATGTGCAGAAGCATATCTAACTCATTTTTACATTCTATGCAGTCTGATTGGTTTTAAAAGGTAGACAGTTATAAAATATAGGGAATTGTTTTTAATTTTTTTCGAAAAAGTAATATTTTCAAATTTTAAGGCGCTTTATTGTTAAGCGTCTGGGACAAAAAAAATGTTTTTTTCCTGCTATATTCTCCACTTAGTAGACAGAACGTGGTAATTATCTTTAAAATGTGCCTCGTCCTAAGCGCTACACGGCAAAATTTATTATGTTTCTTTACAATAAATATTGCATTATTAGTGCAGGTGTAAACTTAACACTGAAAATTTTTTTCCGTCCAGAGCATCGTGGATGATGAATTTTTTAAAATGTTCTCCGTAAGGTCAGAATAACGAATCTGACCTTTAAACTTTTCTACAGCCACTATTTGTTGAGGTATGAAGAGTTGAACTTTGAATTCATAGTTAGCGCGCTAGCGCGTACCTATAATATATTTGGGTACCTCCAACATATGCCTCCTCACAGCTACAACGGCACACATCTGAGAGGTGCGGTTTTTTTAAAGGTAGATAATAAAAAAACTGAGGACCTCCATTTTTTTGTTTACACTTAATACCGAGCGAGTCGTGAGTGTGTAAAGTTTACACCAAAAATTCAAATGATTTGCGGAGGGCAAAATTTTTTTTCAAAAAATGTTTTCCTTGATTAGTAGGTTACGAATGTGGTCTTAAAATTTCTTTACACTCATTAGTTGTTGCACAGGAGTGTAAATTAGATGGTTTTTCACTGTTTTCATGTGCACGAGCATATCTAACTCAGTTTTACATTTTATGCAGTCTGATTGATTTCAAAAGGTAGACGGTTATAAAATCTAGGGACTCTTTCTAAATTTTTTTCAAAACAATATTTTTGAATTTAGAGGCGGTTTATTTTAAAAAGTCTGGGACAAAGAAATATTTTTTCCCTGCCATATTCTCCACTTAGTAGACAGAACGTGGTAACTACCTTTAAAATGTGCCTCGTCCTAAGCGCTACACGTCAAAATTAATTTTTTTCTTTACAATCACACTGAAAAAATTTTTTCCGCCCAGAGCGTCATGGATGATGAATTTTTTTTAATTTTCGTAAGGTCAGAATAACGAATCTGACCTTTAAACTGTTCTACAGCCACTGTTTGTTGAGTTGTGAAGAGGTGAACTTTGAATTATATACCTATTTTCTAATGCCGATAGATAACTCCGTATTGCATATTGTTTGATCACATGTTTCTTATTTCAGAGGTTTTTGACTCGTCTTTAGTAAATAAATATTTTATTATCATAAATGCATTTGTCTTAAACTTTAGTAGAATGATGAATATTTTTCAATTATTAACTAAGTATTAAAATCCGCCGACATGTCGAGTTGGCGCAGTGGCTTACGCATCCGTTCTCGCATGCAGATTCAGAAAAAGACTAATGGTTTCGAATCTTCTGAATGCTGACTTCTTTCATATTCTTAATTCTCTTGGCAAAACCATGCACTTCATTTGACTTATTCATCTATTTATGTTCTGCAGCTGACACCTTTTGTTTTTTGAATTTCGCCTTAGTTCTCGGATGGGAGTGTAAAGAGTGCGAAAATCTGGGGGTGAAAAGACACATTCTAGTCGAGTTTTCGACTTGTTTATGCCTGCCAACAACTCCGGTTATGAGATTTAAGAAACTTTTTCCGACAGAAATGTACTACGGATTAAGGGCTATCCTGTGCTTGCCAGCAAACTTTTCTACAATCAATAAGCAATCAGTTTTAGGGATTTAAACTTTACACTCTAGTGGATGAGTTAACAAACAGATTTTGTCCTGCCAACATTTTCGGTTATGAGTTTGGATGAATTGAATAAAATAGAAATAAGGTAACTTCTAAGGGCTAGACATCGAAGCAAGCCACGTTAAAAAAGGTACTATTGTGTTATTTATGAGGGGTGTAAGGTTCGAAATCTGAGGTGTAAACTGGGCGAAAAAACAGGTTTTTTTCGTATTTCGATTGGTAAATCATATCAAATATTTTGCGCAACATAAGTTTGGCACATACAAATGTACTACAATTAAAGGGCTACAGACTGGCCCGAATCGAATTTATTTACACTCAATGGGGCGTTAGGTTCAGATTTTTAAAGTTTACAATGTGGTGGACAATGGAAAATACAGGTTTGTCAATTTTTTGTTTGCCACTTTCTCTGTTAAGAAGTCGGGCGAGGTCGAATAGGATAAAATAAAGTACTTTCTAAGGGGTACGCATCACAGCGAATCGCGTTTGTTTACATCAATATTTAGCTTTTTCGGTAAATGTAAAGTCTAAAAAATGGGGGAGTTTAACGTGTTTCTGCCTTGTTTTTTATGCCAAGTTCTGGGTTACGAGTCTGGACATAATCTCAAGTCTAAAAATTAACCAGAAACCAAATGTGATACGCCAGTTTGTTTGCACTCAACAGTGGTGTAAAGTGGTTTACATCTGATATTTATTTGTCCTCGGTCCATTGTGTTGACTTAATTTTTTCATAAATGTTGATCGTAATATCACAGTAATATCAGAATTACGAATCCGACTGAAATTTTCTTTACACTCTGTGGTTGTGTAAAGTTTACACTGCATATTATATTTAGTCCTAGAGCCTTGCGGAAGTTTAATTTCTTTTAAAATGTTCTACGTTAAATCAGAATTAGGAATCTGACTGTTAATTTTCCCTACACCTAGTAGTTATGTAAACTTTGCACTATTCCATTTGTTGTTAATATGTAGTTTATACTACAAATCTATTTTACTTCCAAATCTGAGCGCTAGTGTTCCTTACACTTCATATTTGCGTAAAGTTTATGCTGAAAAACTTTGATCTGTTAAAATCTTGTTTGAAAAGGATAATGCTGATGTTTAGAACAATATTGTTTTCCGTGTTCTTGGACTGCTGTCATTAGTGTGGCATGTTACTGTATGTGTTTACTGACTGATGTATACTCAAACCATGCTAATTAAAAGTATGGTACTAGCAAAGAAAAATGCTCCGATGGAACAAAAAAGATGAATATACTTGGAATGTGGATTATTAAGGATGTAAAAGGAAGGAGACTAGAAAAATCTACCTAAAGTCGCAAAATCTGCTAAAAATTTAACTTTCTCTAAGCAACGGAAAAAATCGAAGTATATTTTGCGGCCAACAGATTAAAATAAATATTTAACCATAAAATGATCGGAAAAGCAGCATATTACGTACGCAGTAGCTATGGGAAATGATGTTGAGTAAACTAAGAATCTTTCCAAGCCAATTGAATGAATGGTTTAAAACAGTAGGAAACACTTAAGTTGACTTGAAACAGACTAAATGTAGGTACACTAGCATGCCCTTAAGGATTGTGTGCACTAATCTATCGGCCCCTGCTTTGCTTGTCAGTCAGTCAGGTCAGTCAAGCTAGTCAGCGTTGCTATTTGCCAGCAATTTAAAAATAACACTACAGATTTCGTTTATACACTCTTATCTGAAACTTTGAACATTATTTGACAACGACACTTTTTAGAGGCCGCAGAATATACGTCGATTTTTTCCGTTGCTTTGAGAAAGTATGATTTTTAGCAGATTTTGCGACTTTAGGTAGATTTTTCCTAGTCCCCTCCTTTTACATCCTAAATAATCCACATTCCAAGTATATTCATCTTTTTTGTTCCATCGGAGCATTTTTCTTTGCTTAAGTCAATATACTTTAGAATATCACAACTACGGTGCTAGTTTAAAACATTTTTGTAAGCAATTTTAATTTTTTTTAAAACCGAAAACTCAATAAAACGGACTATACATACCTACCGAAGTAGGATCATATGAAAACTGCATTATTATAGATTTCTACCCTGAGCGCCTATTTGGACTAATCAGTTGAAAATATTTGCCGTCAATCAAACGGCTGGTATTCCTAGTATTCTTCATTTTTAGTAGTTGTTTAAATGCACAATGAATAAAAGGTACCTACAAAATTAATGAGAATTATCCCACTGTTTTATTTAACTTTAAGGTTTTTGAAATAATTTAAAGTGCCCACAAAAGTCTTTTAAATTAACGCCATAGTTATGATATTTCTGCAGTAAATTGAACTATGGTGAGTCTTTTGCAATTGTAAAGCCACATTACTATATTAAAATTTTAAACCGCTTTTGTAGCCTGTTTTGTACGGAATAAATTCAAAAGAAAACCGCAAAGTTAAATGAAACAGACTACGCTTGGCTGCAGGTGCATGTACGTAAATCCTTTCGATGACGTGAATGATGGGTGAGTTTGAAGATCATGTAACTTAGCAGGTGAGTGGAAAATTTTAACAAGATCAATACAAAATAAAAACAATGTAAAAAACATTTTCTCATAGAATTCCTCGAAATCAATGAAAAACCGTTTTCTCGGCGAAATACCAGGCACGTATCTCTGGGGAAGGTGGTCCGGCCGAACACCCCAAAATGCAGAAAAATCGGAAGAATTAGACTTTTTAAACGTTATTTTGCGCTATTTTTGGCCGTTTTGGGCTTGGTCCCCTCGAAATTGGTGTTGGTCCCCCCAAATAGGACGGCCAGCCACGTGCCTGCGAAATACGCTTAAGCATTTCGATGACCATTCTACTTGGAACAGTTTAGACCACACCTAGCGGGGGGTATGCACCCCCAGAAACCAAAATACCCCCCCCAGAATTCAATTTTTGAAAATTTTTTTGTTTTTTCGCAATTTTTTGATGCCAATGGATAGTGCTTGATGAGAAAACGTCGAAAAATGGTGTTTTTATCGCCATACCACCATTTTTAAGGCCATTTTTCGACCTTCAAAAAAATCTTGCACCCCCCCCCAGAATTTTCTTGCTGCCCACGTATGGTTTAGACCTCCGCGCGCCAGACTCAGGTGACTTTCCACCACTTTTAATGAATTCATTACACATTTTAGAGGAAATCAGTCACACAAAAAAGAGAAAATTATACAAGGAAAAATAAGACGATCGCGAAAACATTTATAAATGACAATTTTTCGCGAGCGTTTTATCATTCAATTTATTTTATTTATTTTATCATTTTTATCATTCATTTTATTGTTCAGATTTACAGTCGATGCCAGTCAATTTTTGACTCAGATGAAAAAACATCAACAAGTTATTATTAATCATGTAAAATCAAGTAAAAAGTGCAACTGTTGTCAATTTAAAAATCTTTTGAAAATGATTTCAGCTGTTCCAAGAACGCGTTCCCGATTTACGTAAATCCTTTTTAAATCTGAATCCTCATTCGCACGTACCCACGCTGCATTTTCTTTCCGCGCAAACCAATTATGAGATAGACATTTCAATCAACAACCAAAACGGCGCATTAAATGCGGCCATTTTGAAAAAGTACGCCGATTGTTCACCATTTTTCCGGACTGCCACTGTAATTCTGAAGACTGCGATTCACAGGGCCACAGGATTGCATGGGCAGCCTACGTCTTATTGCATTGCTCTTATAGTCATCGCTTTTATGCAACAAGAAGGGTAAGAATGCTAAGTAGACTAGAAATGCCCCTATCATGCATGAGCTTGGCAGAGACCAAATTTGGTCCTAAAATTTTAAAGGTAAAAAACTGACGAAAAATTCATGGTCCATAGTGCAAAAACACAATATTTCGAACATTTTAACCCAGCTCTATCAATTGGGGTGAAAGACCGTGAAAAAACGAACAACTTTTTAATATATATTTTTGACCAGAATCTTGAGTTCAGACTTCAGACCCCTGAGCATAGTACAACATATATTGCAGATTTTCAATTTGATAAATTAAAAGCGATAGGTACATATGCTAAAATTTTTTATCATCGTAAATTTTTGCGAACACAAGCAGAGTCTATTTTGCGTAGCCTCGTGAAAAAAAATTAATTTTTAGCACGTACAAGAATGGCTCAAAATAATTTAAAATGTGCTGCAATAATAAAAATTTCAATTATTATTTATCGTGTATACATGGTTGTCGCCTCAATTCAAATAACTTTTGTAGTCGTCGGCTCATATCTATTAGAAATTAAAAAATTTAATTATTTTTTTGTAGTTCTTGAATTAAACAATATTTATTTTTTATGATTAATGCTTTAAACAACCATATTCGTATTGCTTATAAAGACACACAAATTTGGTTTTTCTGAATGATGAATTTAATAGTTGAAAAGAACGCTTAATCGAAAAATTTCCACATTTTATTATCAGCTGCAGTGATGTATTTTCTGGAAAACTTTTCTGCAATTTTCGGATATTATGAAATTGACAGCCGGATCAGAAATAGGTAAATGCCTAAATCGTTATTTATGTAGTATCGTAACATTCAAAATATTTAATCTATAATGCAAAATGTTATAACGTCTTCTGTTTGAATCATCCATTCATCATTCAAATTACTTTTTACTTTTTTATTTCTTAAATTAAGTTTTCTAGATTACCGAACTTAACCAGAAAAAGACATTTTTTGCCCTTATTTTATGTACATATGTACATAGGTACATTCTTCATCTTTCGCGTAACAATCTTTTATTAGGTTACTTTTTAAACATTTACCTATGTGTTTTGCGCAGTTGTATATCATACATATAAAGTGGATTTTGAATCTTATTACTAGTTTCCTTGCTAAGATCAAAAACGGAAGACTGAAAAAGTAGATAAAAATATGCAGCACGTACCTACAAATAAGTTCAATGGAATAGAAAATGAAAATAACAAGAAATTTTCACCAAATGATCAACGTATAAGAAAAAATTAAATAAAAAGAGTAAAGTAAACATTGAAAATTTTCTAATTGTTTACGTATGTTAATTTTGATAGTTCTGATTTAATGCTGAAAGCAAAATTATAGTCCGTTTCATTTATCCGAGAGCTTTTTCAGTAAATGTTTTCGGAGGCCACAGTAACCCCTTCTTTCTTATTTGCTGTAGGTCGTTAGATCTCACCGTAGCTAGGTAGCAAAGGGGTCTACGGCGTTTTAGCGCCGCCGTTTTGGCGCCAGCAACTTATAAATTATTCTAATCAAATCAATTTCGGAAGGAATTTTAAAACAAATTATATATTCAGAAAGCATATTCTACAAGCTACAAAAAAGCATATTGTTCTTTTCGATTCGATGAGTATTTATTGTGTACGACTGAAAAAACTGTTGAAAATCCAGTGTATTTTTAGATGCATTTAATTATCTCACTAAATTCGAAGATATTCTAAAAGTAATTTATACCATCACGTAGAGAATTGAATGAACTTCCAGAATCTGTATTATACTTTGATCGTAAATTAAATGTTAATAATCAATAATTTTACAAAGAGTGTGGCGCCAAAACGGCGTCCTCATTTCGGTAGCAAAGATGGGGTTTTCAATAACATTTTTGCGACATAATTTATTCTCGTCTTCCAGCAGATCAATCAACTTACAGATAAAAATCGCGCATTCAGCTTATCCTAAATTGACACTTCAAATACAATGGACTAGAAAGTTAAGAAACCCCGAGAAATCCCGTGTAGCTCAGTGGTAAAACGTCTGCTTGTCGTCGAAGCAACCCGGGCTCGACTCAAGCCGATAGCTTTTTTATTTAGCGCACTTACTGTAGTATGTCCCAGCACTGATTAAATGCTTAAATTAAATTTATATGGGCGGATTAGTGCATTGAAAATGCAAGAATTCCAGCCACTCGCCTTCACTGAGCTGATCTGCCGAATGACAGTAATTCGTCTTGTTTTGCTTACTATAGCCCTTAAAAAATTGAATGAAAAGCTCTCGAACAAATGAAACAGACTATAGCTTCCTCCACTACAGAGAGGACATTTTTGGTACCTATCGGATATTAGTTTGTTTAAACTTAAATGCTCGAGTTTATATAAATGTACCTACTTGACAGTAAAGCTGTGAAACGACGAAAAATTTAATGCATTTATTATCAGTCGTATCATCGCATAGTAGCAAAATGAGTTTCGTGATTACAGATACGTTCCTGCGCCTGATAACCCCTCAGTCCACAAGTCAGGTCAGCCGATACTTTGTCAAGTTGTCCACGATTGGGCTGTCACGTTTTTGCGACTTCATGCGTTCTTGTTAAATAAGTTCGATCCGACAATGAGACGAAATCTCGTGAACCTGGGCGAAGTCGAATTAGCCTCGCATCCAGAATGGCTCAGCAACCACGTTGTGGTAAAGGATCCAATTTTGCCGGATTTCAACGCAGCTGGTTCGATTAACAGCACTTCGGTCGTCATCCTTTTTAACATAATTGAAAGAATTTACAACTTTTGGACGAATCAGAGTTTGTTCATAAGAATTATGCAAGACGGACGTGGAGTTGATTTACTCGACCTATCGATTCATTTGGACAAGTATCTTCTGAAGGAAAAGAAAAATGGATTTTTGCAAATCATATGACTTCTACGACATTTGAGGTCGATGATAAATTGATTCTGCATTCGTATTGCTAAATCGGATTATGTAGTACCTGCAATACGTAATCTTGGGAGGGGTTCCTCTACAAAATTTTTCGCCGCCCTCAGAAATTTTTTTACCCCCTCCTCAAATCCACGATTTTCAAAAAGTTTCCGAAAAATTCGCAGAAAAGGTGCTGTCTAAAGTATTTTTAGCCATATGAACTTAACTGGACTGAAATAATTTACTGCTGAAAATGCGACAATTAAGAAGGATGCAAGAGAGCATAAAACATATGGTCAATAAAATAAAAACTTACAGCAAAAGGCGACGAGCGGGTCATAAAAATCACGATTCAAGCTCGCCCTATAATAAATTTGGATAAGTCGACATCAATAAATGTAGATTTAAATATATTTAAGTTAGGGAAGAGACTACAAAATCAGGTAGGTGATTCCGAACGGAGATATACTTTTATAAAAAAATTGTATTTTTGTAAATTAGAATGAACAAGAGGAACAACTAGCTTGAAGCCATTTGTGCAGCGAGCAGTATTTTTATTAAGCACAAAAAAATCTGTCATGGAAAGACAAGATTTTTGACTAATAATTTGATACATCATACATAAGCAAATATGCAGACGACGTAATTCTAATCGACACAACTTAAGTTGGTTAAGGCGTTCGTCGTAAGAAAGAGGGCTATGATATCCAACTATGTATTTACTAGCAAAGAAAAATGCTCCGATGGAACAAAAAAGATGAATATACTTGGAATTGTGGATTATTAAGGATGTAAAAGGATGGGACTAGGAAAAATCTACCTAAAGTCGCAAAATCTGCTAAAAATCACACTTTCTCTAAGCAACGCAAAAAATCGAAGTATATTCTGCAGCCTCTAAAAAGGGTCTTTTTTAAATAATGTTCAAAGTTTCAGATAAGAGTGTATAAACGAAATCTGTAATGTTTATTTTCTTAAATTAATGGCAAGTAGCAACGCTGACTAGCTTCGTATCCTGATCGATAGAAAATTAAGTGGTATTGTATTTAAAGTTGTTTTATTTTGTTCTGAGCATTAAAGCAAGCAAAGCAGCGGCCGATTGATTAGTGCACACAATCCTTAAGGGCATGCTAGTGTACCTACATCTAGTCTGTTTCAAGTCAACTTAAGTGTTTCCTACTGTTTTAAACCATTCATTCAATTGGCTTAGAAAGACAGTTAGTTTACTCAACATCATTTCCCATAGCTACTGCGTAGCTAATGTGCTGCTTTTTCAATCATTTTATGGTTAAATATTTATTTTAATCTGTTGGCCGCAGAATATACTTCGATTTTTTGCGTTGCTTAGAGAAAGTGTGATTTTTAGCAGATTTTGCGACTTTAGGTAGATTTTTCCTAGTCCCATCCTTTTACATCCTTAATAATCCACAATTCCAAGTATATTCATCTTTTTTGTTCCATCGGAGCATTTTTCTTTGCTAGTACCCCGCTTTTGATTAGTATGATTTGAGTACATCAGTCAGTAAACACATACAGTAACATGCCATTATAATGACAGCAGTACGAGAACACGGAAAGCAATACTGTTCTTAACATCAGCATTATCCTTCTCAAACAAGACAACCTTACATTATTTTAACAGATCAAAGTTTTTCAGCATTAACTTTACGCAAATTTCAAGTGTAAGGAACACTAACGCTCAGATTTGGAAGTAAAATAAATTTGTAGTATAAACTACATTTTAACAACAAATGATTAGTGCAAATTTAACACAACTACTAGGTGTAGAGAAAACTAATAGTCAGATTCTCAATTCTGATTTTACGTAGAACATTTTGAAAAAAATTAAGCTTCCGCAAGGCTCTAGAACAAGAGTTGAGTTAATAGGCAGTGTAAACTTTACACAACCACAGAGTTTGAAGAAAATTTCAGTCGGATTCGTTATTCTGATATTACGATCAACATTTATGAAAAAATTAAGTCTCCACAATGGCCCAAGGACAAATAAATATCAGATGTGTTAACGTAGACTCAAGCAACGTTCACTTCGCTTAATTAACCCGAATTTCAAGCTTATGCGCTCACACAGGGGTTCTCGCCCTTTTTAGGAGGTCGATCACCAGCCGGCGATTCGGGGGTAAGCGGCCCGGCCTATTCAAGGTAGCCCGTCCCTCTACGCACGCACCTAGTGAAACTTACTTACTTAACCCCTTTGAGATTAGGTACCTAATTGAAGTAAGTTCCCCGGAAACCTAATTGTGGGCTCAAAAAGATTATTATTTAACTTGTTTTGGACCGAATTCCGGTGCTTGAAAATATTAAGGGTTCTTAAGTATAGTGTAGCACAAGGACAGAATTCAACAGCACGGAAATTCAACCGAGCCCAGCATCGTTAATTAAATAATTAATTTTTACAATATTTTTTGGACAGAAAAATTATGAAGCAATTAAAAAGCGACAGCATGGAGGATACATGCTGCTGACCGTCGTGTTATGCTAATCGGGTAAAATCAAACAATGGCACAAAGCCCTGCCAAAGGCATACAACAACTGATGCCAATTGGCACAAACACGAATGATAAAAAACAAAGCGTACGGCGAAAAGAAGCGTGCACACTACGCAGGAAAACTAACAGACGAGTTCTGCAGCCAAGCAGATAAAAAGGCACGTACGGAGTCTGCTCACGTACGGCGACGAAAAGAAAAAAGATACGCTCAGCGCGGAAGCTGGCGGAGAGGCTCTCAGGCTCAAAAACTAATTGTAAAATGTAAAATCTTAAAGTGTCGTCAAAACTGCGCTCGCACGCAGTTTTAACTGATGCGGAAAAAGAGGTGTAACAACACGAACCAAGAGATGAAAAGGATCTATGAATACGACAATAGGCCTATGGGCAAAAGCTTACGGTAAAGACAGTGGCGGATCTAGGATTTTCCTAATGGGGGGCGGTACCCCTAAGGGGGAGCGGAACCCTAACTTGCGCGGAAAAATTAGCCGTTTTAACCCGAAAATCGCTAAAAATCGCTTAAAAATGCTTAATTTTGCGCACTTTTTTGGGCCAATGGGGGAGGCGGCCGCCCCCCCCCCACTAAATCCGCCCCTGGGTAAAGATATGTACAAACGAGACAGGCACAAATATGAGACACACACATATGATCTAACACACGTAAGATATGATAACACACATACCAATTCGTACTCAAGTCGTATTAAGCCCGAGTACCCATTTTCCTATCCCGGATTTTGATTGAAAATATGTGTGGGAATGGAATGAAAAATATGATAATTTTTAGGGGAAGGTGGTCCCGGGCGACTCACTTAAGCGTTGCGCTTAACGGTCGTGTACGTGCGTATGGAAATTGAGCACAAGAATGTACATCTGGGGCAATCAATCGGTTTTTTTTCATCTGTTTCAAAAAAACGCAAACCGATTTTTCTCCCAAAAAATTTTTTCAGTGTAAAGTTTACAAACATAAGTTTGGCACATACAAACGTACTACAATCAAAGGGCTACAAACTGGCCCAAACCGAATCTATTTTTTACACTCCACTTTCTCTGTTCAGAAGTCGGGAGAGGTCGAATAGGATAAAAATAAAGTACTTTTTAAGGGGTGGCGAACAAAAATATGGACAAACACGTATTTTTCACTGTCCACCACATTGTAAACTTTAAAAATCTGAACCGAACGCTCCATTGAGTGTAAATAAATTCGGTTTGGGCCAGTTTATAGCCCTTTGATCGTAGTACTGCCAAACTTATGTGCCGCGAAATATTTGATATGATTTACCAATTAAATACGAAAAAAACCTGTTTTTTTCGCCTATTTTACACCTGAGATTTCGAACTTTACACCCCCATAAACAACTCAATATTACGTTTTTTTGAACGCGGTTTGCTTCGACGTGTAGCCCTTAAGAGTTACTTTATATTTATATATTTAAATTATCTTAACTCATAACCGAAAAAGTTGGCAGACAAATCTTGGACAAAATCTGTTTTTTTACTCATCCACTAGAGTGTAAAGTTTAAACCCCTGGTACTGTGTATTAATTGTAGAAAAGTTTGAAGGCCAGATTCGTTATTCTGACCTCACAGAGAACATTTAAAAAAAATTATCATCCACGATGCTCTGGGCGGAAAAAATTTTTTTAGTGTAAAGTTTACACCTGCACTAATAACGCAATATTGATTGTAAAGAAACAAAATAAATTTTGACGTGTAGCGCTTAAGACGAGGCAAATTTTAAAGGTAGTTACCACGTTCTTTCTACTAAGTGGAGAATATGGCAGGGAAAAAACATTTTTTGTCTCAGACTCTTTACAATAAACCGCCTCTAAATTCGAAAATATTACTTTTTAGGAAAAAATAAAAAAGTTTCTCCTAGATTTTATAACCATCTACCTTTTGAAACCAATCAGACTGCATAGAATGTAAAACTGAGTTAGATATGCTCTTGCACATGAAAACAGTAAAAAACCGTCTAGTTTACACTCCTGTGCAACAACCAATGAGTGTAAAGAAATTTTAAGACCAGATTCGTAACCTACTAATTAGGGAAAACATTTTTAAAAAAAATTCATCATCCACGGCGCTATGGGCGGAAAAAATGTTTTCAGTGTAAAGTTTACACTTGCACTAATAACGCAATATTGATTGTAAAAAAACAAAATAAATTTTAACGTGTAGCGCTTAATACGAGGCACATTTTAAGGGTAGTTACCACGTTTTGTCTACCAAGTGGAGAATATGGCAGGGAAAAATTTTTTTGTCTTAGACTCTTTACAATAAACCGCCTCTAAATTCGAGAATATTACTTTTGAAAAAAATTAAAAAAAGTCTTCCCTAGATTTTTTAACCGTCTACATTTTGAAACCAATCAGACTGCATAGAATGTAAAACTGAGTTAGATATGCTTGGCCACATGAAAACTGTAAAAAAACCGTCCAATTTACACTCCTGTGCAACAACCAATGAGTGTAAAGTAATTTTAAGACCAGATTCGTAACCTACTAATTAGGAGAAACATTTTTTTTAAAAATTGGCCCTCCGCAAATTATTTGAATTTTTAGTGTAAACTTTACACACTCACGACGCGCTCGGTAAAGAGTGTAAACAAGAAAAAAATGGGGGAACTAAGTTTTTTTATTATCTACCTTTTAAAAAAACCGCACCTCTCAGATGTGTGCCGTTATAGCTGTGAGGGGGGGACACAAATTTCGCACTCGCTGTGAAAAACATATAAGAAAAAAGGATGGCCAAGTATATTATAGGTAGCGCTATCCCGCTACCTATGATTAAATTTACGCTGAAGAGCCTCAAGCCTGTTAATATAACTAATATAAGAGGGGTTCCATAAAGCACAGTAATATTCAAGGACCGGTCTGACGTAAACGATGAAGGCCTTAACGAGATTGTTTTACCACGCGAAAAGAAGGATTGTCTAATTAAGATAGATCTCAAGAAAGCTTTTTTGATTATACTGCTGTAATGCTGTAATGCTCGTTAAATTTTAGGTTTTGCGAAATTAGCACATCTAAATCGCGAACAAAGACAGAATCGTCAGTAATAACTTGTGTATTGAGTGTAAACGACAATGTAGGATTATTTTTGCCCAGATATAGTGAATTTCGAATACGATATTGGTAAACAACTTTTGATGGCCCAAATAGAAATTCTATCTCAATCAGTCTGAGGTATTTGATAATTGCAGGAACGATCGAATATTTTAAGGTATCCGCGAATATAAAAGTCGAATTTGACAACTTATCTAAGATATCATTTATAAAAAAATCAATAACAAAATAGGTATTTGTTAAAAAGTTTCAAATTTTTTACTTGGAAAACCCCTTCGAATTTCCATGCTGTGCATGTCTGGTAAAAACCTAAAACCCTACCATACTACCAGCTACGTATCATGGGCCATCTCCTTGCCGGAAAACATTTTTTGAAAGATGATACATAACGTAATGCACGGGAAGATAGAAAAGTTAATTTGCAAGAAAATCTTATTCGGTGCTTCGCGCAATATGTGAAGTAATGTTCTCTCTTTCTTGCGCGACCATAAAAGTTCATCACTCAACTGTAAAGATAAGAGAAAGTTTTTTCTTCGAAAAATTCAGATTTTATGATCATAATGGACAGAGTATAGTATAAAAAGCGTAATTTGAGTCTACTCTCTATGTAAGTCTTTCTAAATTTAACTTACTATTTAACTTACTTTTTCGACGCCTTGCACAAGCTAGCTAAGTTAAAAAACTTTAATCACTATTTGCTCGAAACTGTTGACATTTTTGACTAAAAATAGGTAATATCAAACAACGGAAAAATGCTACTCTGCATGAAAATGGATTTTTTGACTGTTTTAAAAAGTTGGGGTACCGCACCGCCCCCTTACAAAAATCCTAGTTCGCCGAAGACCGCCTTTCATTATTTCCATGTTTGTGCATTTAGAGCAAAATCTATCCAAGCACATAACACGAAGCGCACATTTTTTAAAGTTTATATCAAAAAATGGAAGGAGCAAAAAATTTGGCTTACAGGCCGCCAGTGATAAACTTAGTAAAAGCCCAGATGCGAAAGGCCAGAAAACTTGTGGCATTTCGTCAGAAAGACTTTTACTAGTAGATAGTTGAATTACTTCGTTGTTTCCTGTTTTTGTGCATTTAGAGCATTAAGACATTTAATGCGAAACGCCAATTGTATAGGGGTGCGGTGGGTGTAAATGGCCGCCCCGTGCCGTCAAAAACAGTTGGGCGCAATTGAGAATAATGTGTTTAAAAAACGATTTTATCCGTTTTTTATCACAATTTTTAAAATTTTTCTAGTGCTTCGCGCTGGGTAGTACTCATTAAGGACATTTGCTGACTTTCCTAGCGCTGTTAAAACTTTATTTTCACGTCAGAAGAGTAGTTTATGTAAATATGGATTGCTTAGTTTTTACAATGATTTTTTTAGGTTCTTTACTTAGATTTTTGAACTATAGTCTGTTCTGTACCAAACGACCCATTTTCGCTAGAGTCTCACTACTGTATTAATTTTTCATTGCGCATATGGCTTCTTCAATTACGCACTCATAGCGGCCGCTCGCTTTGAAGTCGTGGCGCATCAACAAATCGCAGCAGCGACCTGAACCGTAAAATAATCTGGTACAGTAATATGCCGTGAAGCGGAAAGGGGTCGTATGGAATGAAATAAACTATAATTATGAGAGTCTTTATAGTCTGTTTCATTTATCCGAGAGCTTTTTCAGTAAATTTTTCTGAAGGCTAAAGTATGCCTAACTAGGGGATACTACAGAAAAGTTGAGTGAAGGCGAACGGCCGCCATTTTTTCATTTTCAATGCACTAAACCGTCCATATAGACTCAATTCAAGCATCTAAATGGTGCTGTGACATACTACAGTAAGAGCGCTAAATGAAAATCTTGCAGCAGGGATCGAACCTGTGTTGCTTCGACGACAATCAGACGTCCTACCACACATGGGCGTGGGGGGGTTTGGGGGTGTGCACCCCCCAGAAGTTGGAATACTCTCCCAGAAATCAAAATACCCTCCCAGGAAAATTTTTCTGCTTTTTTTAGCAATTTTTTGATGCCAGTGGATAGTGCTCGATGAGAAACGTAGAAAAATGGTGTTTTTTCGCCATACGACCACGTTTAAGACCATTTTTTGACCTTTAAAATTTTTTCACCCCCTTCAGAAATTTTTTCACCCCCCAGAATTTTGGTGCTGCCCACCTGCGTCCTACCATTACGTAAAGCGGAAGTTTTCGGCGTTGTTTAAAATGCTAGTCTATTGTGTTTAACAGTCGATTCATGACAAGCTGAAAGCGCGAATTACATTTGCATGTTGCATGATCTGCTGTGCTGAAAGACGAGAATAAATTATGCCATGAGAAATTTCATAGAAAAACTTTTATTTCCTATATGTAGCTATGATCTCTAAATGATCTACTAGGAAAGATAGAATTACTGTAGCCTCGGAAGAGATTTGCTGAAAAAGCTCTCGGATAAATGAAATAGACTATTGTATAAACTTTCGAAAATTTCTAAATTTTTTCAAATCATAAATGATTCTGTCTATCAAATTCTAGAGCCAGCAAAAAGGATACTTTAAGCCTGAGACAGATTTTTGGACAATATATATATCCTGGATCCGTCATTGTACACCTGCCAACTCTTCTGAGCCAATAGGGGTAGCAACCGTTAGAAGTAGACCAGAAAGCATTTAATTATAGGACAAAAGTTCCGTTCTGCAGGACAATGAAAAAAGGAAATAACTTCACAATTATTTGAAAATAGGATGGCATGGCACATGTCGTCAACTGCTCAAAAATGTATGCAGGAATCAATGGTAAATATCTATACTTACTCAATTTTATAGATTATACAATATATTATCGACCATCGACATGAGCAATAAGTAGAGTACAGAGCATACGTGGGCAGCAAGAAAATTCTGGAGGGGGGGGGGGGGTGCAAGATTTTTCAAGGTCAAAAAATGGCCTCAAAAGTGGTGGTATGGCGAAAAAACACCATTTTTCGACGTTTCTCACTGAGCATTATCTATGTATTGGCATCAAAAAATTTCGAAAAAAACGAAAAAAAATATAAAAATTGAATTCTGGGGGTATTTCGATTTCTGGGGGGTATTTTGATTTCTCGAGGGGGGTGCATACCTCCCAAATCCCCGCCCCCCCACGCCTAGGTGTGGTACAGAACAGAATAGATTTGCATTGGCCGCTGTGACACAATATTTAGGCAAGTTTGACTGTCTACAATAAAACCTTTGAAAAAGAAATACTGTAATGTGTAAAATAAAAAATAGTAGCTATTAGTGTAGCGTTGGCAAAAGTCCGGACTAAGGACTGCTGGATCGTGGTCCAGGACTAGTCCTTATGATCCTCGGATTGTAAGGACTTGGTCCTTTTCAAAACCGTAGTGCACTACCGGATCATAGTCTTTTTTAGGATCATGGTCCGGACACGGACTATGATCCTCAAGTTGATCTTGGCACTGATTATTGGCCAATGTTGGCCCTAATTTTTCGTTAAAGGCCAATATTGGCCAATAGCTTGCTGATTCGTAGGAATAGCCCAATTTTTCCATAGACTAAAAATTCTTAAAGAAAGCTGCACATTTTGTGGGTTTCAGGCCGTACTCGTGTTGGTAATGCACGTGCGCACACTGCACCGCCATAGCGAAACTGTGATGTAGGCGTAGCTACGTGGAGGCATTTTAGGCACGTGCCTACCCTAGAAAAAATTTCGAATTATGTTTGGCCACAACTTTACTGACTATATGAACTATTACAACTTTGTGTTCTGTTACTGTAAGTTTTAACATCGTCTTGGCGATTGTTGCCTCGCCTGTCTTGGCAGCGTCGATTCGTTTCTTGTAGTGCTGTATCACCTGGCAAACGCCAGCGGAATCGGCCTGTAGAGCCAGGCATGCCTCCTCATGAGTCTAGCTCAAGTAATCCTATATTCGATAAATGGCGATGAAATGAAAACGATTGCTAGTAGCGGTGGTGTTCATGCCTCAGATCATAGGCCAGCAGGATTTTTGCAAGGGGAATCCAAAAAAATTTTCCCGTCTGAAAACTCATAAAAACGGACGAGGGCCTCTAATAACGTGTTTTCCGGGGCTTTTCACATCCTCCTGCACTATTTATGCAATCGAAAAATTTATTTTTTCATCAGTACGTTTTTGACGGAAAAAATGTTTATTATGCGCTGGAAGCAGTGTTTTTTATTTTTAAAGTTTCGTTTGTACATGTATGTACAAAGATGGTCCCCAAAAGCAAAGGGCGTAGCCAGGGGAACGAGGAATTCCCCCTGGGAAAGTTTCGAATTTTCAGAAATGAACTATGCGGTTGCATAACGCGCTGTTCTGCGACGATTTTGTTGTGAATAAACCAAAAAATTAGGCGCTTCGCGCCGATTTATTCTAGTGTTCGCCATTATCTTAACTTGATGGCAACGAGAAGAACAAAAACAAGAAAATATCTATTGTTCAAAAAATACAGTAAATTTGGTAAAACATAAATACATGATAAAAAGAGTGACAGAACAAAAGGACATACAGATCACGAATTAATGATGCAAAGTAGGTATGCTTCAACAATAAAATTGTAAAATCAATATTTAGCAGCTCTTTTTGAACAAAACGTTAGGAGAAGCGACGACATGATCAGGTAGCTTGTTCCAAAATTTTGAATATCCTCAGGAAAAGTTATTGAGGGTAGGCATATTTGCAAAGGACAACTGCTAAAGTAAGTTAGTAGGAAAACCATTGATAATTTGATACAGAAGACATAGACATATGTAGAACAAAGGAAATAAAATATAAAAAATATAATAACATGGAATAAAGCGTTTGTCGCCATGAAGTGAATTAAGTACCTTTTATTTCTAGTATGGAGAAGTATGGAGAAGATTGTTCGCTTTGTGCAGATTGCGTTTTTAAAAACTGTCAGAACATGACAAGTCTACAAAATATTCGCACCTCATGCGTGGTCAAAACAGTCATTCTGGCCTGAAAATATCAGAAAATTTGCTGCGCGCAAGTCTATTTTATCTATTCCATCAATTAAGGACAATTTGGACAGACGCATGAAAATTTTAATATTGAAATTCAATATTTCGATTATACATCTGGCGAAATTTCCATGTGCGGACACTGGGTGTGCTTGAACGCACACCCCAGACCCCCCAGCCAGAAAAGATTTTTGGGCGACAAAAACTGTAAAAAGGTGTAAAATTCCAGAAATTTTTAGGCGCTTCGCGCCGAAATGAAATGTGTTTGTCCTACATATCTTTAAAATGGCAAGAATTTGCATTTAGAATGGAAGAATGTTAGAATTTTTCGGCGCTTCGCGCCGTTTTAAATCAATTCTCAGTGATTCTTTTCTTTTAGAGACCCGGAAATTAGCTGAAATTTTACTACCAAAAGTTGAACAACTCTTTTTTACCACACTAAAAATCACTACTGTACCATATATGTATACCCCAAAAAATTTGTGTGTACAAAATGTACAAAAAGTTTGGGAAGACAAAAGGTGTTAGAAATTCCCAAAAAAAATTTTAGGCGCGCCGCGCTGAAATGAGTAATTGTTGTCTACATATCTTTAAAATATGGTGCATTCAGAGTGAAAAAATGTCAAATTTATGAAGCTTCCTTGCCGTTTTTAAAACAATTCTTGTGATTTTTGCCCTTAGTGACTTGAAATTAAGGCCCGATATAAAAAGTCGGACAGGTTTTTACCACAATAATATCGCTACTGTACCATAATGGAAGAATATGGTAAAATTTTTCGGTGAGACAATTTTTAGTAATTTCGGCGTCAAAAACCCAGAAATATGCTAAAATACACTATCGAAGATCGAAAACCATTTTACGCATATAAATCCTTACTGTAGTCTGTACTACATCATAGTACCTGAAATTTGGACTTTACGATGATCAACTTTCACAGAGATAGGAATTGATATCAATGCTGTTCTCGATGATTTCATGATTTTAAAATAATAACAGAGGCGTCTTAAATAAATTTGCATTTTGTTAAGTTACTTGGTAAAAATGATGGTGTTTTTAGCTTTTCACAGTGAATCTACTCACTGGAAATTTAAGTTTAGCTCTTTTGAATTATAATAAAAATATGCTGTATGCATATGAATAGGCGCAACGCCCAAAATTTAGGCTTGGTAAAAATATTAAAATCTATTCAGGCAGTATTCAGATAAGGCTTAAGTATTTTCTATTTTTCGTTTGAAGGATCCCTGAAAAAATACAGGTACTTCCAGAATTTTGGGGGCCAATCCCCGAGCACGTAGCTGGCCGTCCTATTTTGGGGGACTAACTTTTAATTTTGGGGAGACCAAGCCTGCAAAAGGCCAAAAATACAAAAAAATGTTTAAAAGGTTCTATTTTTTCCGATTCTTCTGAATTTTCGGGGTCCGGACCGGACTCTTCCCCATTCCCTAGAGCTACGTGCCTGCTAATCCCCCAATCCCCATAGCTGTTCTAGTAACAACCTGATGGTTTTCCTGATTGGTTAGGCGGTCATTTGATTTGTGTTCCATATGGTATACTTAATGCAGCAGCCAGCGCATTTGTTCTAAAGGTAGGTAGCTAATGATAGTGTCTGAAAATTGACTATTCATTTTTTGGGCAGTTGGACTGAGCATCATATGCGATTAGAATAAAAATACTGTATTGACTAAACAATTCAAGATTTATAACTTTTTGTTTTCTGAAATTTTTATTGCTAACTGCCATGAATTTGTTATATTCACACTTATACATATGTAGTCCTTTAGTATGTGCAGACTGTTTGTATGTTAACAGTATTTTCTGGAAAAATCCTGGCTACGCCTATGGATCGTTATTAAAGAATGATACTAATGCTATCTGTTATACGTTACCTATGTATACGCAGTTGCTATTTTGTTTGAAAGTGCTTATGCTATCACATGCCTAAAACCAGTTTGAATTATATGGTAGGTATTTCTAATTGTCGTTAGTTTGCTAACGTACATATTGCAAAATCCTACATACAGTCAGAACCGAAAGTAACGTCGCTCAAGCACATGTCCTACGAAGCGCCTGAAGTCAAAGAAGCAGGCATCGCACAGGCAATTTTCTTTCGACACTTGCGTGTTTTACTAATATAAAATTTTGGCTGATTCACAGAGCGAATTCACAGGCGCCTATTTTTGCCGATGCCTGCACTTATTTTAACGTTACTTGTGGTCTTGACTGTATGTACCTACATAAATACATATGTACGTACATGTGTGTGCATAAATATTATAATGCCATGTCAGCATAGTGGGCAGCAGAAAATTCGGGGGCGGGGGGTGTGAAGATTTTTGAAGGTCAAAAAATGGCCTTAAAAATGGTGGTTTGGCGATAAAACACCATTTTCTACGTTCCTCATCAAGCACTATCCATTGGAATAAAAATTCCGAAAAAACGAAAAAATTTTCAAAAATTGAATTCTGGGGGTTATTTTGATTTCTGGGGGAGTATTTTGGTTTTCGCAAGAGTGCCACAAACTAGCCCAAGTGTGCATGTCGACGATTTTGAATAGCTAGGTAGAGGTTACCTACCTGTGTAGCAGGACAATAGGTATAGTCTGTTTCATTTATTCGAGAAATTTTTGAGTCAATTTTTAAGGGCTACAGTAAGCGAAACAAGACGATTTACTGTAATTGGGCAAATCAGCTCAGTGAGGTGAGCGGCTGGAATTCTTCCATTTTAAATGCACTAATCCATGCATATATTTAGGCATTTAATCAGCGCTTGGACATGCTATAGTAAGTGCGCTGAATAAAAAGCTGTCGGCTGGAATCGAAGCCGGGTTGCTTCTGACGGACGTTCTACAGGCCATGCGGAAGTTCGCGGTGTTTCTTAGCATCTTAGTCTATTGTGTTTAAAATGTCAACTTAGGAATAGCTGAATACGTGATTTTATCTGTAAGTTGATTGATCTGCTGGAGGACGGGAAATTAATTATGCCGCTAAAAATGTAATTGAAAAACCCTTCTTTGCTACGTAGCTACAGCATCTAGCGACCTACAGTAAATAAGAAAAAAGGGATTACTGTAGCCGTCAAAATTATTCACTGAAGCTCTCGGATAAATGAAGCAGACGTATAAAGGTACCTACGCAACTATAGTGTAATTCATTTGATCGAGAGGGTTTTTTGAAAAGTTTAGTGGCTACAAAAGTGTTTTATACTAATGCGACAGCTTTCAATAAACGGAACGGGCTATACTTAATTCTGGTCATACAAATTCGGCGTGTGATATCTTACACTTTACAGTAGGTTGAGACTCCACTTAAAAAACTACTTGAATGTAGATAGTATTTGTTCAGCAGGTTCTAATTTTTCTACATATGTTTATCATTATATACTGTAGTTTTAGCCAATATTGGCCCCTACGCGTTATTGGCCAATGTGGTCTTCTAACGAAAAATTCGGGGCCAACATTGTTAAACTAATCAGTGCCGTTGATCTTCAATTAACAAATTATTATTTAGTGTGATTACGGTGGATTCGCTTTTCTCTAGAAGTTATTCACGCGCTTTTGTTGTGTAGCGCTTTAAACAGTAAAGTTTGGAATATATCAAACTCTAAATTCGGCGAAATTCATCGATTATTTTGCATAAAATAAAGATGAAAACAAAAGTGGGCTAAACTTTCACTTTATGGTGTGAACGGAAAACTTGCAGATGTAAGTGGAAAGGAACGATATTGATTGAAATGAGGAGTACATGCAAAAAGAAAGTGCGGAAAAAATTTTTATGAAAAACGGACCAATATTGGTGAAGATAGAGTTACTCAGGATATAGCTACATTAAAGTGAGGTATTTTACAATTTACCAAAAATGTTCCGAATTTTATTGTAAGAAAACATATGTATCTGATATTTTCAAGGTCGCTGATTACGAAAAAATAACTTTATTACACGGAAAAAAATTTTCTTTGAAAATTTTTAAATTTGAAAAAACTATTTTTTGCATGTTCTTTCTGTCTAGATATGTGAAAATTCAAGATTTCTGCTTAAATGACGCTCAGGCTTAGGCTTAGCTGATTTTAGAAGGTGTTTTTCGGCTGCTTAGGTCGAGGTCGCTCCGCTTAGGTCGAGGTAGTTAGATGCTTAGGTCAATGTATAGATGCTTAAGTCGCGTATAGATGCTTAAGTCGATGTATAGATGCTCAGGTCGATGTATGAGATGCTTAGGTCGACCTAAGTTGGGTACATGTTATTCTGCATTCCACTGTTTCATATGGTTGGAACTTTAAGATAATCCAAAAATGCTGTTTGAATTATATTTAAGTAGAAATCTTTAATTGGATGTGAACAATGCTAAAAATGGTGAAAATAAAAAAATTTCTTGAAAATTTGGGCAAAAAAATACAAAAAATTTTTTCTGTAATCTTGGTTTCCGCGCAATATAACTTAATTTTTGTAATCTGCGACCTTGAAAATGGCAGGAAAATATTGTTTAGTGAAAATTGGAAACTTTTGAGAAACTGCTCAAAATTCCTTAAAAGTGGCTCAAAATGGTGAATGTCGAAGTATGATGTTTGAAGTACCGTAACTCTGTGACTTTTGTATGTATTTGGTTTATTATTTTTTTCCGCGTCTTTTAGTGACACAAAGTATCGTTTTTGCGCAATTGTATGGCAGTTCTGCCGGAATGGCGCAAAATCAGTTCACACCATATTCTTCAAAAACTCCCAAAAGTGTTTGCAAGGAATGCGCACTTCCACCTACGGGTCGCCCACCGACCAACCTTGAATGACATTTAGAACAAAAGCACCTACTGCTTCATGAAAAACTTTGCCGTCACAGATAAAAGATGCGAGGGTGTGGGTTAAATCCGGAAACGGAAACGGAGATGGAAACGAAGGGTTAAAGCCGGAAAAGGAAATAATGGGTAAAAGCCGAAACAGAAACGATGGATGAAAGCCGGAACCGGAAACGGAAACGATCCAAAAGTGGCGGAACTGGGGTTCCCAAGTAGGGCCCATCGGGGTCAATACACCAACCCCGTTTCCGCCGAAATTTCACAACTGAAGGGGTTTAGGGGTTCGGAAACGGGGTACCCCATTATTCATATGTGAAGCATGACCCTGGGTCCGTCGGGGGTTTTTCCGCCCTGGAGGCAGTCCAAGTGGCAGAACCGGGGTTCCCCAAGTAGGGCCCCGTAGGGCTTAACATCCTAACCCCGTTTCCGCCAAAATTTCTCTGAAGGGGTTTAAGGGCTTCGGAAATGGGATACCCCATTATTCATATGTCATATAAAGAATCTGACCCAGTTCGGTTGAATTTCTCCCCTTGGGGTGGTCCAAAGTGGCGGAACCGGGGTTGAAGATTCGACCCTGATTGGCCCTACTTGGGGAACGCCGGTTCCGCCACTTTGGACTGCCCCCAGGGTGAGAAACCCCCAACGGAACCGGGGTCCGATTACATGTGAGTAATGGTGTGCCCGTTTGCGTACCCTGAAACCCCCTTCTATGATCGAAATTGACGGAAACGGTGTTGGGGTTTGACCCCGACGGGTCCTCCTTGAGAACCCGGCTGCCACTTTGGATCGTTTCGTTTCTCGGTTCCGCTTTTACCCATCGTTTCCGTTTCTGTTTTCGTCTTCACTTGACTTTTTGTTTCCCGGATTTTACTTTTCCCCAAGATGCGAAGGAAAATACCGGCGGTGTCTAACCAAAATCAACAAATACTATTGCAAACGCTTAATTGAGCTTGGAGCGGTACGTTCATGTCAGTTTAAGCTCATTGCGACATTCCACATAATTCAAAACTCACAAAAAACAAAAATTAAAAAATTTTTTCATTGTCCACGAACTTGTCCTAGGTGCAGTAAAACTGGCTATTTCTGGCCTGAACAAGACATTTTTTGCTAACTTTAGACGCTTCTGAAGTATTCTTGCTATTGGAGTTGTCGATTTTTCAAATAAAATATAAAAATTCTCGGAGGCATGTGTAGTAGTATCCAGGTGAGCAGTATCGGAATTCTGAGTGAGTGGCTGTAAAATTTTTCAAAGGTCAAAGAATGGTCTTAAAAATGGTGTGATGGCAAAACAACATCGGCGTATCTCATCAAGCTCTATCCATTTGGCACTAAAATCGCGAAAGAAAACAAAAAAGGTCAAAAATTTAATTCTGGGAATTTCAAATATGGAAGAAAAAGAAAAAGTACATTTGCTGCTGCATAAAGTAGCGGCAAAGCGCATTTAGCGAGCTCTGCATACCAAGCCATCGTGGACGCGTTTTCAGTAGGGCGCGTTGATTTTTGAGAAAAACCGCTTCACAATTTACAACGATAATCAGATGGAAAAAGGTATTTTTCAGAATTTGATTCCGATTTATTTTCCTATATACGATTGATATATGATTATTGTTTGTTAACTGAATAAATGCAGCGAGTAAAGCTTGTAGCAAACTGGATAAAATTTGATCAAGAAACCAAAATCAACATAGTAACAAAGCATTGAAGGACTGTGGTCCGACCGATGTCTTTTTTTAAAGGATCGCAGTCCGACCATAGTCCGGTAGATCTTCAAAATTGGGTTTGTAGTCAGGACTATAGTCGCGAACGGAGAGAATTTTTTCCCGACTTTGTGTCAACGCTGCATAAGTTGTTTGTTGAATTTGCACAATTTTGCCAACCTTCGTTTTTTTCACTTTTTGGTCTGTTTGTCAAAGAAAAATTTTTCGGAGCTTTGTTGGCACTTTGGAAGATTTTTGTAATGTTAGATTGCGTTTTTTAGAGTGAGTAAAAACTTCAAAAAATTTTTTCGGCGCATAGCGCCGGATTGAGTTTAATTCTTACTCTGTTATTGAAGCTTTAGACTGCGCCGCGCCATCATGGCGCATTTTTGCCGACAACACGGTCGAGATTACGAGCACTATGATTGAAAACTCTCATCTACTGCATGAATTTGGCTAGTTCATGATGCAAAAATGCGTTTTTAGAGAGTTGAAATTTTCAAAATTTTTCAGGCGCTTCGCGTAGGTTTGATAAATTATAAGTTCTTATTTTGTCAACGACTTCAGAATTTGGCTCAAATGTCTTACTGAAAGAAGGAAATTTAAGTTTCAGCAGAAATAACTTATGCTGATCGTGATGTTTCAAAAGAGTGCGGAATTCTCATACAAAAAGTGCATCAGAGACCTCTGTCACATGTGTACGTTGGATTTTCTACTTAAAAAAATATTTTTTGGCACAGGCGCTCTATTTTTAACGTTTTTAGACCTCCAAAAAAACGTGGAAAAAGGTTGGAAGAAGCGGCAAAAATTTTCAAGTGCCGGTCTGGCGATCGACCGAAGCCCCGGGCCCCGGTCGATATCCCTATAGCATCCCCGGCCATTTTTTCAGCATCCCCGGCCCGGGCCGGGCAGATCAAATGGCCGTACTTGCCGGGCTTTCGGGGAAAAAATTTAGTGTAATTCGCATTTTGTACAGGATGTGATAGGTACTGCCAGTTTATTTATCAATGGGCGAGTGTTAATTTTGAAAAATGTACTGATTCAGATCGCATATGTATATATACTTAGTCCTTGTTGTATCTTTGCTTTACGTGTATAAATGAGCTTTTACTGAATAAATGTTCAGGACAATCTGCATGGTGCTCGATTCCTTCACTTAACTAATCAAACCAAATCTACTTCTTTATCTCATTTGTTCGTAGCTAGCGGCTAAAAGATTTCAAAGTTAACAAGCTGCGTCTACCATGTTATAGGCGGAAGATCGCACCTTTTCGAAAAGCTATTTTTTCAGACAACAGCACTTTTACATTTAATTGATTGGGAACCGCCTGCTTTAAAAACGCGTTTCTAGCGGCTTGTAATAGTTATTAGAACGGGAGTTAATTATAGGCGAAGATACAAAATGCGCTGCAGCAATTGCGTTCGATTCCATAAACTATATGCGGGCTCCCATCGCTACGTCCAGCTACTCGCTACGCCCAATCGCCACATCTCTTTGATTTCAACTTCTTCGTCTCTGGTTTTGTTAATAACGATTATTGACTTCTATTTTTTATCGGAGCTTTCTCATTTATATTCAAAAATCTTTGTCTCTTATTTTAACTTGCTTGCAAAATTTATGCTCTTTAGGGCATTAACTGCGTGCTATCATTTCTACTCGCTTCCAGGGGTAGAACAAAGAATCACAAGCTGCCTTTATTTGCCCAAACGTTTGGTATGCGTTGAGAAGACGATTTTTAAATATTTCTGATGATGTTCTTTCTTTCTAGAACATAAAAAACACGAAAAAATTTCGGAAAAATTGCATCAAATTGACCAAATATAGTCAAAAAGTTACTATTTAATGCCAAAAAATTATGACTAATTATTGTGATGTTTGCACATAAAATGCTCACATCTAGACATCAA
>JAVLUZ010000396.1:82500-143529 GCA_036768485.1 Mermis nigrescens
TTTTTGGTCGAGTTTTCAACCTTCCTATGTCCGATACTAACTCCGGTTATGAGGTTTTTAAAATGTTTTCTGACAGAAATGTAGAGCGGATCAAGGGCTACATTCTGCATATAAGCAAAGTCTTCTATGCTCTATGGTGAGTTAGATCCTGGGGTTTAAAGTTTACACTCTAGTGGATGGTGTAAAAAAACGGATTTTAACTAAGATTTCTCTGCCAAATTTTTCCGCTTATGAGTCAGTGCAAATCGAAGACAGCATTAATAAAGTGCCTCACAGGGGCTAAACATCGCAGCAAACCGCATTTAAAAAAACGCAATATTGAGTTATTTATGGGGGTGTAAAGTTCGAAATCAGAGGTAAAAAATGGGCTAAAAACACGTTTTTTCCGAAGTTTGATTGATAAATCATGCCAAATAATTTTTGCAACAGAATTTTGGCACACAGGAATGTACTACGATTTAAAAGCTACAAATTGTACCAAACCGAATTTCTTTAAACTCAATGGGGAGTTCGGTACGGAATTTTAAAGTTTACAGTGTTCTAAATGATGGAAAATACGTTTTTGTTGCGTTTTTTGTTCGCCACTTTCTCCGTCCAGAAGTCGGGATAAGTCTAATAGAATAAAAATAAAGTGCTTTATATCGGGTGCATGTCAAAGCAAATTGTCTATACATTAATATTTAGCGAGTGTAAAGTCAAAAATTTGGAGTTTTAAATGCGTTTCTGTCTTGTTTTTTCTGCCTGCTTCTCCGGTTACGAGTCAGGGACACGTTTATCAAGTCTAGAAATGGACCAGGAATCAAATTTGATATGCCAGTCTGGCGCATATGTTTACACTCTACGGTGTTGTAAAGTAGTTTACACCAATTGTTAGTTTGCCCATAGAACATTATGTAGACTTAATTTTTTCATAAATATTAATCGTAATATCGGAACAATATCAAAATTACGAATCTGACTAAAATCTTCTTTACACTAGGTGTTTACATGAAGTTTACACTACATATATATTTATCTTCGTTTTTGAGCATTCCTGAAACCTAATTTTTTCTTGGAGCCTAGAAGTTTTCAAAGGATCAAATGTGAGACGTCACGTAGGCGCGTTTGTTTACATCCAACAGTGATGTAAAGTAGTTTACATTCATTGTTTATATGTCCTCAGACCATTGTAGAGACATAATTTTTTCATGAATGTTGATCATAATATCCGAGTAATTTTTTACACTGCATGTTAGCCTTTGTTCTAGAGCATTGCAAAAATCGAAATTTTTCCTGAGATATAAAAATTTACAGGGAATGAAATATATACGTCAATTGGGCGCGCTTGCTTACACTCAGCAGTATTGCAAAGTGGTTTAAACCTAATGTTTATTGTCTTTAAAACATTATGGAGACTCATTTTTCCATAAATGTTGAAAGAAATATCGGAGCAATATCAAAATTACGAATCCGACTAAAATATTCTTTACGCTATGTGTTTGTGTAAAGTTTACGTTACGTGTTAACCCTAATTCGATAGACTTGCAGAGACTTTGTAACTGAAGTCAAGAAATTTTCAAGGATTCATATGTGAGACATCAATTAAGTGAGTTTGTTTACCCTCAAAAGTAATCTAAAGTGATTTAAAAATTATGTTCAAGTGTCCTTAGATCATTGAAGAGATGTAATTTTGTCTTAAATGGGTTGCATTAAAGTTAAATCTTTCTTAGCCGTGTTTATAATATGTTTCACAAAATCTTGCACATGGAGAGCTATCGTTTAATTGATGTAAATTGCCTGCAAAAGTGGTTTAAAATGAACCAGCAATCACACTACTGTGCACAGAAGTCGACAAAGATATACAGCTTTATTGTAATCATGTACATTAATAAGCCGTAAACTGTTAGTATTCTCTACACCTAGTAGTTGTGTAAAGTTTGCACTATTCATTTGTTGTTAATATGTAGTCTATACTACAAATTTATTTTACTACCAAATCAAAGCGTTAGTGTTCCTTACATTTGATATTTGCGTGAAGTTTTTGAATTTTTGCCGAAAATCTTTGCCTTCTAATTTACCAACATCCCGCCTTTTCCATTTTCTTGAAGTTTAAAATCTTTTATAATTCTCTCATAATTTAATGGTAGGTTTTAACTTTAAGTTTCTCTTGGTTTACAACTCTCGCTTAGCAAGCTCATTTTTCAAAACTTTTTCATAGTGATCAGATTAGTTGCGTTTAGTTTGGAATTGGTGGACGGTCGTTATTTTATTACTCGGCTTAAATAAACCAAGTGACTATCTTTTGATTATTTTCTTCATCGCAAATTCAAACACCCAATTTTCAATTTGAAAATTGACCCAATTTTCAATTTGAAAATTGATCCAATTTTCAATTTGAAAATTGAAAATTGGGTGTTTTCAATTTCAAAAGTCACAACACATTGTGCTTGTGTATTGATTGAGTGAGGATTTGCAATGTGAATTCGTTGGTTAAATTTTGTGCTTGATTATAAGTGAACTGCACATTAAGAAGAAATAACTTAATGCAGTTTTAATTTGAAAATGGATGGTGTCAATAAGGTTGTCTTGTTTAAAAAGGATAATGCTGATGTTAAGAACAATATTGTTTTCCGCGTTCTTGGACTGTTGTCATTATTGTGGCATGTTACTGATTGTGTTTACTGACTGATGTACTGAAATCACGCTAATTAAAAGTAGTGTACTAGCAAAGAAAAATGCTCCGATGGAACAAAAAAGATGAATATACTTGGAATTGTGGATTATTATGGATGTAAAAGGAGGGGACTAGGAAAAATCTACCTAAAGTCGGAAAATCTGCTAAAAATCACACTTTCTCTAAGCAACGCAAAAATCGATGTATATTCTGCGGCCTCTAAAAAAGTGTCTTTTTTAAATAATGTTCGAAGTTTCAGATAAGAGTGTATAAACGAAATCTATCAAGGTTACTTTTTTAAATTGCTGGCACCTGATTGATAGAAAACTAAGAGGTATTGTATTTAAAGTTGTTTTGTTTTATGAGCATTATAGCAAGCAAAGCAGGAGCCGATTGATTAGTGCACACAATCGTTTCGGGCATGCTAGTGTATCTACATTAAGTCTGTTTCAAGTCAACTTACGTGTTTCCTACTGTTTTTAACCAACCATGTCTTCAATTGTCTTCGATGTTTGCTATTTCATTCAATTGGCTTGGAAGACTGTTAGTTTACTTAATATCATTTCCCATAGCTACTGCATAGCTAACGTGCTGCTGTTTCAATCATTGTTATGGTTGAATATTTATTTTAATCTGTTGGCCGCAGAATATACATCGATTTTTGCGTTGCTTAGAGAAAGTGTGATTTTTAGCAGATTTTCCGACTTTAGGTAGATTTTTCCTAGTCCCCTCCTTTTACATCCATAATAATCCACAATTCCAAGTATATTCATCTTTTTTGTTCCATCGGAGCATTTTTCTTTGCTAGTGATAATGAGAATGATAATGATAATGATAATGATAATGATAATGATAATGATAATGATAATGATAATGATAATAATAATAATAATATGTATTAGCCAATTACTACCGTAGAAAATGCAATAAAAATTACATAAAAAAGGATTTAACGGAAGATAATGTCGAAAAAAGAAAGAAAGGTTATCAGCATAACATCGTAATTCTAAAGAAAATTTAGAAATCAAACTTTTAAACTGTTAACAGATCTACAATCAACAATACTTTGGGGCAAAGTGTTCCAAATTCTAGCCGTCCTGTTTGGAAAGTCGTTTCTCCTACAGTCAAAATGAAATTTTTGGATATAAAACTTAAAATCACTTACCGATCTGGTACCCCTTTCGGTTGCGACTTCGAAAGAGTCTTCAAAGAAGTTATTGTTGTCCGAGCATTGAAGAGAAAGATTCATAAATACAGGGGCGTAACCAGGATTTTATTTCGATTGGTGAGCCCAAAATTTTTGAAGTCCTATATCTCGGGAACCATTAGGAGATACGCGAAAATAATGGCATTTTTGAGTCTTTTTCGACAAGATCTATGCCATGGTGAAGTGGAAAATTCGAGAAAAATTTAATTTTCTTGCTTGATTTCAAATTTGGCGGTATGACTAATTTTTCAGTATCAAACTAAAGTTTGAGTTCAAAACATTTGGAAATTCTTTTCTTTGCATTTAATTTTGAAGTTTTGCAAAGAAATTTAATGCAGAAAATATTAAATCGGCCCGAAGCGCCGAAAATGTTTTGACAAATTCGCTATTTTAGAGTAAAATCTGGGCTTCTAAAGTAAGAAAAAAAGATAAAACATAAGAAATCCGGCGCGAAGTGCCGGAAAATTTTGAGTTTAGAAGCTAAATAGTATGCTAAAAACGCATTTTGGCTGTCCTTTTAGTTGACTCTATGAAGCAGAGCATGCAGATTGAAGCGTACAATTGTGTATGAGATAATTATTTTCCAGCGGACATTCAAGAGATTACGCTCCTTTCATAAAGATATGAGAGCACAGATAGGGTCATCGGCAAATTGCTACTGATACACAGCTACTGTTTCTAGTGAAACAAATAACAATTAACAAGATGAGTTGGCTTCTCAACATATTTCTAAAGCATACCATTATGCACAACCCGTTTCCACTTCAGCTGAAGAAAAAAGCAAAGGGTCCCCTGAAGGACCTTTGCTTTCAAAAAATTATTCTTTAACCGCCCCGCCCCCTGGTTACGACCCTGCATACATATATGTGGCAGTCGCACTCGCAATGAACGATCGATTTTGTCGTTGGATTTCAATATTAGCTGAATAAAAATGTTGCTCTTTCTCTGTTTCGTGTGTTGCAGCTGTTGGAAGTATTCCCAGCTACTGTCTGTAGCTCTTGTTGTCATTTCCTTAAGAAAACCCAGTAAAACCCATAAACCCAAAACCCAAAAAACCTGGAAAAATCCAGAAAAAACCTAGAAAAAACCTGAAAAACCTTAAAAATCCGAAATTCATAATTTTCAAATCTGGGTTTTTCCATCCCTGCTTGGCAACCCTACGCGTCGCTCATTCGTGTCATTTGTGGAGTGGTGGAAAAAAGGAAGCGGTTTTTTCCGCATTGGATTGTTTTGTGCAGTGGGTGCTTAGTCACTAGGAGGGAAGGATTTCATTTGAGGAAGTTTCGGAATTTTCAGGAATTAATCTATGCCATAGGCGTAGCCAGAATTTCAGCCAGGGGAATCCCGAACAGTTTTTTAATCTGAAAAACAGTGTTTTTTGACTTTTTCGCATTGTTCTGCACTATTTAAGCAATAGAAAACGTATTTTGTCTGAAATTTTCTTACGTTTTGGACGTAAAAAATGCTTATAATTCGCGCGAAGCGCTTATTTTCTGACTTTTTCTGCAATAAAGCGATAGAAACTGTCAGAAGATGAAAGGAATCGGCGCAAAGCGCCGAATTTTTCGATTTTACGTCGCAGAACAGCATCATGCAATTATATTGCTCAGTTCTTGAATATGCCGAGATTTTCCCTAGGGGGATTCTCCCGCCCCGCCCCCTTCCCTTCACTGGCTACGCCAATGATCTATGCGGTTTCTTGATGTTGTGCTGAAATGACTTCTTTGGAATAAGGAGAAGAAGAAGAAGTTTATTGTTAATGCGAAAGTGATAAAAATACAAAACCAAAAAATATAAAAAAATATAAAATACTCAAAAACAGGCACTGGTTTTTCTCAGTTTTAACAACTATATACCTTTTGACTTTAAATAAACAATGGAAACAAGCAAAGAAGAATTTATTCGCTGTGTTAACAGTAGACACACTTGAAGGTGTAAAACCAAAATGGATTAGATAATACGAAAAACGATTTCCCACATTGAGATAAAAGACGAAATAGTCGTCGAAAGCGGGAGATTATTTGACCACAAAAATCAATTTTTTTGCATTTTTTGTATTAAAAAAGATTTGCACGGGTTTTACGCAACCTGCACAGCATATTTTGCATCTATGTCCTTAGTTCTTACAGGTCCTTCTCAGAAAGTTAAATCCTTGTGAACAAGTCAACACGGCTTTTTGTTGTTTGAAAACAAAATTAGTTTCTTTATTTTAATGCTTGATTAAATATACGTGTTCAATGGTACCTATTACCAAATTCAATAAACACTTAGCAACTGCGATGCGATGTTTATAAATTTTCAATTTTACGACGAAACAATTAGTTCTTCATCAGTGATCAAGTTAATGAATGCCTTTATTCTGAATTAAGTTATAGCAATTAACTGATTTTATTGATATTCAGATATTGTAAAGAAGTATATACATATCAGGAGAAATTGAACGTTCCTTAATGGATGCTATCGTCGGATCAAGCACCGGTGTAATAAAAGGTAATTTTTGAAAATTTTTCAACATACCTATCTAAATTTTTTGAAAGGAATTAAAAGTTCATTTTAAGTCAGAATTTAAATTTGAAATTGAATTAATACTATCCTTTTGTGGTATCAAATCTGAAAAATACATCAAAATTGTCTAGTTTTTATGTTGTTATTGGAAATTGGAGTTTTATTTGTGATTCAATTTCGGAGAAAAAAGATTTATTCTATTTGAAAAACCTTGTGCATATAGATAAGAATGGTTATAACGGCGGTAATCGGTTAAAAAAATCGGTCTGAAATAATTGTGCTCCTCAAAGTCAGAGATTTTTCACCAGTCCCCACATTTTTGTGTTCTAATTTCAGTTTTATTTGCTTTTTCACAATTTTTGGCTAAAGATACAAGGTAATTTGCCCTTTCACCTTGAAAATGACCGAATTATCTATTCCATATGCTCAGTAACATAACCTTTCTTCTTTTAGGCATCTATCTCGCTCAAAATGACTTTACGAATTTGAATTTTTCCCCAAATTTAAACAAGCAAGACGAAAACGTATCAATGTGCTGGACTAAAAGAGCAGAAGATTCCTTTGATGATGCGCAGACAGAATTTTTGTGCGCTCTCCTAAGCAGACAATTAAAATTTTTCGATACGGCAGATGCGTCGAACAATCGGGATTTATTTTCTTGTAATGGTGGCGATGGGAAGATATGCGGTTTGGAGATGGTCGATGAGTGAGCATTAGATCCTGAAAACCATACCTGGGCAGCGACCTAATTCTAGGGGTCTGGGTGGTGTAGCAAAAATTACAGAAAACATGCCGAAAATTCAATTTTGGGGGTCTATAGGATTTTCGGGGTCTAAACCATACCTGGGCGTGGAAGGGGGGCTTTGGGGGTATGCACCCCCAGAAACCAAAATACCCCCAGAATTCAATTTTTGAAATTTTCTTGTTGTTTTTTTCGCCATACCATCATTTTTAAGGCCATTTTTTTACTTTTGAAAAATCTAGCACCTCCTCCGGAGCTTTGGTGTCGCCCACCTATGGTCTAAACCCCCAAACCCTACGCCCATATATGCTGACAACGCATAATTATGATGAGTTATCTAGCATCGAACATCCACTCATCCCTCATAATTTTTAATTTTCCTTAATCCAGGTTTTAAGTGAAAAAGCCGTTGTTTTATGTTTTTACGGACTGTTTGTCCTGTATACCTAGTTGAAAATTATGCGTTTGATTATTTTCGAATAAACATTAGGTTCATTTTTTGCACGTGCAAACAGTGTTTATCTTTTTGTTCTGCTTAGAGATTTTGAAGCTGGTACAACGATTTTTTGAGCGACCTTTATACATCTTTGTACACAAAGTATTGGCAGTTTTTGGCCGACTTTTGATTGGAGAAAAACAATCGAAGTTTTTGCATCAAGAAAACAGTGTATGTACATGATAAGTTGAATGGAATATTGGATTCTCCATCATTTGCTGCTCCTTACAATTTTTTCTAATGTGGATGCCTGCCTACCTGTATAACGGAGAAAGAGTAAAAATATAGCTTAGACGTCCGGAGGATCGGTATTTGAGTTTCTACTTTTTTGAGTAATAATTGAAGCTTTTTAGGTTCAAGAATAAAAAATAATTCCAGATTTATTAAAAAGATTGAAATAGTGACTGAAAAGACGAGCCTGATTAAATAAAAACCTGAAATCTGAAAAATCTGAAACTGTCAATATGTACATAATATGGCCGATCTGTGGCTAGGCGACGCTGTTTTCTTAATTTTCTAAAGATACATACATTTCCATACAGTGATCAGACCGATGGTACTTTTTGGATCCTCGGCCGCGGCCGAGGCCGAGGCGACTTAAAATCATTGCCTCAGCCTCGGCTGAGGCCGAGGCCGAGTAATGCCGAGGGTCAAGCTTATATACCTATACCCATAAATAGTACTCTTAGAATATTTTGAATGCACATGAGCTCGAGAATAATCGTAATATTAAACACTTTATCGAACTAAAACAAATGTTTATTGCTGTTAGCCAGTTATTACAATCTGATGAGCAGATAATTCATCATCAAAATCTATATCATTTGAATCAGAGGTAGCCTCATCTATTTCGCCTTGTTGTGCTATCGTGTCATCGTCGTCGTCAGCCTTGATCAGATTCTTTAAAGTCACACTATTGTAACCAACTGCTTTGAGATATCCTTTACAAAAAGTAGATTTTGAACATGTGATACAATTGACATTATGAAATACGACTATAGTAAAATCGAATTGCTGATGTAAAGAACAATGACTGAGAGAACACTTCTTCAGAGAACAAAAATTTTATGCAGAGTCGATTTACATACAAGTATTTTGATGAAAGTGAAATCGAAACGCATAATATGTCAAACAATTCTATTCTTATTTTCAATACGAGTAGATTAAATGTGTGAAGGATTTATTGAATAAAGTCATGCTGAAGCATCTTTAATTTAACAAGGCCGTTGAAGACTTGGAAAAGTTGATAACAAATATGGCTGAACAAGCAGTTAAAAAGTTTTTCACTATAAATAAGAAAATAGTGTCGAAGAAATAAACGAACAAACGAAGTAAGCTATGTAAAGACAGAACTGTAGCCATTGTTTTGCTAGCTTTTGCAGTAATGCATGTTTAAACACGCTTTTTCAGTCATCTACAGTGGCGGATCTAGGATTTAACTAAGGGGGAGGGCGGTATCCCAACTTTTCCAAAACAGTCAAAAATAAGGTCCGAAAATTTGCCCTTAACGCGCGAAATAGCGTCTTTTTACGTTGTTTTACATCGTATACTTTTACATAAAATCACTTTTGACGCAATATTTTTTCAAAAAATTTTAAAATTTCTAACAATTTTGTGCGAAAAAATCATTAACTTTCTTTGACTTTAACAAATATCTGGCGCGAAGCGCAGAAAAATTTGTGAAATTAATGCGGATAGACGTCTAGAAGCATGGTTTACTGCCTGATTTCCTGTATTTATAGCATTTGATGCGAAACATCGAAATTTTTAATTAAAAATAGAAGAAAATTATGCAAAAATAGCTGTTTCTGCTATGAACAGAATATGGCTTCCAGGTCGCAAAGAAAGTAAATAAATGTCATCAATAGGTATCATCCGGCGCGTAGCGCTGGAAAAATTAGAAATTATGGTCACTGACGGCCAAAAATCATTGCAAATTGCATACCCATTCTTTATCTCGCCAAATATTTTTGGCCGATGGAGGGAGCAGCCGCCCTCTCGTAAATCCGCCATGGTCATCCAATTCTGGTGTGGTAGGTAATATGATGGAAACTGCACTGTACTTTCCGATCCATGCAGCGAGCATGAGAATTAAAACTTAGTCATCATATAAATATCAATTGGCACTTTGCTGTATGTAACTTGGTGTAACTGGGTTCGCGACTGAAGCTATAAGAAAAGCCAATAGGTAAAAAACAGCCTGTGTACTGCAGATGCATTCTAAATAGTCAATATTCAACGGATATATTAAACGTATTCGAATTTGATTTTAACCCTCGGCGCCTCGGCCCTTTTCAGCTTCGCCCTCGGCGCCGAGGCTCCAAAAAACGCCGAGCCTTGCCGAGGCCGAGGCATCGGTCCGATCACTGTTCCCATATTAAGGGACGATTAGATTTGTGCATTTTTAACACGTTTTCTATATTGTAGAATTAGTTACTTTAGAAGTTGCACACTCTTTATTGAAACAATAATTGCTTTCAAAATGATTGATTGCTTAACAAGAGCATTTTACAATATTGAATATGTATGTAGAAGTGTAAAAAAATTCTGTACCCAACTTATCCGTGCTGCTTACAAATATAACAAGAAAATTCTCAATCTATATGACTAAAAAAATAATAACTTGAATACGCATACATAGGTGCACAAGTTCAGGGTCGGCTCGGCAGGGCGGGGGTAAAATCTCAGAAATTCAAAACAGTTAATTTGACGTTCAGGATTTTTCGTGCTGTTTAAGCGACCAAAATGGTCAAAATAGCCTATAAAACGTCTTTTTGCGGTAATTTCGCATTTTTAAAGCATTTTTAGTCAATTTTGACTGCATGATATCACTTTTGACACTATAAAATACAGAGATTGATCAATTTTTGACGGTTTTGGGTAAAAATTACAAAAATTCTGACATTTTTACTGCTTTTGATCTTACAAATGATGAAAAAAAACGTTTTTTCAGCTCAAAATCGTCGAAAGTACCCCTTTGGCTGACCTTTCAGCGGGGGTAATACCTCCCTCACCAGTCTATGCGCATGTATGTGAATACGCATACGATTTTTCGAGTCTTCATTTAAAACAATCTCTAAAATTAATGGCAGATCGTGACTGATTATCAATGAAAAATACATAAATACATAACATATACAGTTCTTATCACTAAAATTTGAACACTTATCAATCCTTAAGTTTTTAAGGATTGTTTTGCTTATTTCTAACAGAATATCGTCTTATGTTTTAACAGCGTTGCAAAACGTGACGACGTTTTGTAGGCCAAACAGTCCTTAGAGATTGTTACATATAGGTGTTAAGATTTCGTGGAGGTGATTGATTTTGTAATCGCTGTATGACAATCAGACATGCACAGCATCGAAATTCTGAGAGAGGGGGTGAAATTTTACAGAGCCTTTTTGGGCTCAAAAACAGTGCGTTTCTGACGATGCTACATCTTTCTAGAGCATAAAAAAGAATGCTACATCTTTCTAGAGCATAAAAAAGAAAAAATATCAGAAAAATTCGATTAAATTAAAGAGATGAAAGTCAAACAATGATGATACGTACGGCGCGAAGCGTCGAAAATTTGATACTTTTGAGCAAACAGATTGCGTAAAACGTTTACAGCAATAGGTTTTTCATGTAACAGGGCGATGGGGTTCCTCCCACCCAAAGTTGGGCGTCCCCCCATCCCTCCAAAGCCAGACTATTTTTGACCCCCACCGATTTAAAAAAAATTCAAATTGTTTGGCCATTTTTAAGCGTTTTTTGGCCGTTTTTGGGCGTTTTTTGGCCGTTTTTGGCTACGGTTATTCACCCGTCTCCCTCTAAAAATTCCCGCGGACCCCCCACCAGACATGCACGTGGGGGTAGGGAGGTCTAGACTTCCCAGTATGGAAATATGGGAAATTTTTGGAGAAAATGAGGCAAAATGAAGGTTAAAAATACAAAATATGTATTATTTATAAGATGTGTTTTGTTTGGCTAAGAAATTTTATTGTATAGATGAAAATTAGAATTTTTCCTCCAAAGTGCCTTAAATGACCAGAAACTGTGTAATAACGTAGTTTTAACACTATTCTAGCGCGTATGCCACTTTTTGAAGTCATTTTGGCCCAAAAAAGCTCAATTTTTGACCCCCTCAACCGGCTGACCTCCCGATCGGCCATGCTGTGCATCTATGCCGCCACCCAAAATTTCGAGCCGTTACATGTGTGTATAAGTGATGCAAAAGCTATGTTTATTTGATTCTTATAATTTTGAGAGATATTTTGACTTGCGTCGAGTCTGGCATGCTGAAATTGTGGACATCTGATGGGAAGGACAAAATGGTAAGCACAATTTCAGTCCTTTCTTTCGACTTCTAATCTTAAAATTTCTCTCAATTGTAAATATCTAAGCTGGTTTTCATGCTTTTCGCGTGCGAAGTTGAAATATATTTTACTATGTTAAAATCAAAATTAGAATTTAAATTTTAAATAATATGGATCACGCTGTTTTGAAGTATTTCGTTATTTCGTTGCCTTTTGATGTTTAGAGCAAAAAATGAGCGACATGTTCCGAGAATGATTCTTAAAGTTATAAGGAATGTTACTGTTGAATATATACACTGATTGAATCAGGCACGTAGCTGGCCGTCCTATTTTGGGGGACCAACACCAATTTTGGGGGACCAAGCCCAAAAAGGCTAAAAATAGCACAAAATAACGTTTAAAAAGTCCGATTTTTCTGAATTTGGGGGAGGGGGTCCGGACCACACCTGGGCGGGGGGGTGTTTGGGGGTATGCACCCCCAGAAATCAAAATACCCCCAGAATTCAATTTTTGAAAATTTTTTTCGTTTTTTCCGCAATTTTTTGATGCCAATGTATAGTGCTTGATGAGAAACGTCGAAAAATAGTGTTTTTATCGCCCTATCACCATTTTTAAGGCCATTTTTTGACCTCTAAAAAATCTTGCACCCCCCCCAGAATTTTCTTGCTGCCCACGTATGGTCCGGACCACACATGGGCGTGGGGGTTGAGGTGTGCACCACCCCAGAAGTTGAAACCCCCCCCCTCAGAAATCAAAATACCCCCCAGAATTCAAATTTTGATTTTTTTTGCTTTTTCAGCGATTTTTTGATGCCATTGGATTGAGCTTGATGAGAAACGTCGAAAAATGGTGTTTTTATCGCCATATCACCATTTTTAAGGCCATTTTTTGACCTTCAAAAAATCTTGCACCCCTCAGAGTTTTCTTGCTGCCCACGTATGGTCCGGACCACACATGGGCGTGAGGGGTTGGAGGGTATGCACCACCCCAGAAGTTGAAACCCCCCTCAGAAATCAAAATAACCCCCAGAATTCAAATTTTGAATTTTTTTGCTTTTTCAGCGATTTTTTGATGCCATTGGATAGTGCTTGATGAGAAACGTCGACAAATGGTGTTTTTCGCCATACGACCACTTTTAAGACCATTTGTTGACCTTTGTGAATTTTTTCACCCCCCCCTCCAGAATTTTGGTGCTGCCCACCTATGGTCCGGACCCCTAATTTCCCCTAAACTACGTGTCTGGATTGAATTATTTCTATTGTCTTAATCTTTAATTTGTACAAATGTTCATTTGAAAACGGTCACTTAAGTACGCTTGGATGATAAATTTCAAACAGATGGCTGCTTTATTAATTATCATTTGCATGCTTTGCTTGTATCCATTATTGTTTCTGAGGTGATTTTAGGAAATTTTAAGATATTCATTGTTCGGTGTACTTTAGATAAATTATTTTAGTAAGAAAACAATCTGAATACAATTCTACGAATCCATAAAAATGCCACTTTTAGTATAATTTTTAAATGATCGAGAAAGCGTAGATGTGTAAATAAAATAAGTTCGTCTGGAAATAGGAATATATAATAAGTCTCAGGGCCATATTTAAAGGGGGCAGGGGGTCGGTTGCCCCCTTGGCCAGAAAAAAATTTTGAACGGCAAGATAATGTTCAAGAAGGTGGAAAAATCGAATGTCTTTGTCGCAATATCTTCAAATAGTTTGACGCTTCGCGCCGGATGTGAAGTATTTTACATAACTTTGGCCTAACCGCGACCAAAATATTACACTTTTTATGGCCTAGTGAGTAAAAAAAATTTCATATTGAATCCGCCCCCTTCTCGGCCGAATCCTAGATACGAGCCTGATGAGTCTAAATCACACCTGGGCGTGGAGGAAAAGAATTTGAAAAAATAAAAACCCCCCACCCCCGGAAAACCAAAATAACCTCCAGGAACCAAAATATCCCCCAGAAACCAAAATACCCCCCCCCAGAATTTAATTTTTTGAAATTTTTTTCCCGCAATCTTTTGATGCGAATGGGTAGTGCTTGATGAGAAACGTTGAAAAATGGTGTTTTTCGCCATACCACCATTTTTAAGGTCATTTTTTGACCTTTGAAAACTCTTACACCCCCAGAATTTCGGTGCTGCCCACGTTGGTCTAAATGCATTTTAAAAGCTTTTATCGTATTTTGAACTATTTAGAAGTTTCGGTATGTGCGCATATAATTTTTTAATACAAAATACACACTTACATGTATACTATTTTGACTTGAGTACAAAGCCAGCTGTGCAACGATAAATATTAGAGCAGTTAGAATTATTTAATTATCGTTCTTTCACAACAACGTACCGATCTATAGTGGCGGATTATAAAGGAAAGTTGCTTCTTAAAGAAGTAGAATGAAGTTTTTTATATCAAGTGTCCAGCGATTGCGACAAAATCCTGTCAGTTGATTGCATTGCACCAATGCATTATCACTATACCTGGGCGTGAGGAGGGGGATTTGGGGGTATGCAACCCCCAGAAACCAAAATACCCCCTAGAATTCAATTTTTGGAAATTTTGGTTTTTTTCCACAATTTTTTGATGCCAATGAATAGTGATCGATGAGAAACGTTGGAAAATCGTGTTTTTTGCCATACCACCATTTTTAAGGCCATTTTTTATCTCTGAAAAAATTTTGTAACCCCCAGAGCTTTGGTGCCGTTCACCTATGATTATCATGCTGATGTAGCAATAAAACTTATATGGCATTTGGATGTCTTCTTGACTTTCAAAGACGTTATATTTCTTAATAAATTACAAATCCATCTGTCCGTAAACTCGATAGTCTCTAGCAGACATGCACAAATTGGGAATGCGGGGGATGACATTTGAAGTGCCCTTTTTGAGCATGCTTCAAAAACATCATTTTTCGGCCTTTCTGACGACGCTCTATCGTTTCAGAGCGTAAAAACGTAAAAAAAATTTCGCAAAAATATTAGAAAGATTCAATTAAATTGGACAAAATAAATGAAAAAAGAGTCTATGGCGTAAAGCGCCGAAAATTTGACAGTTTTAAGCAAAGAGATAGCTAAAAACCCTCAAAACAGCACCTTTTCTACGAATTTTCCGGAATTTTTGGTAGGGAAGGCGGTTGAAAAATTTCTGGGGGTGGGTGAAAAACCTCCCAAACTCCTCTTAAGATCATGTATGGTCTCTAGCATATAACCTTCTCTATGCTTTGAGAAATTTGCTAAACTAATACACTTTTTAAGTACACGGTTTGTTGGTCTGTTCATAATTGTTTTATTTTTTATTTTAATTAATTTAAATTTCTTATGGCATTCAAATATTGTTTCGATTTTTTTCATTTGTGCATCCGGGTTCAATTTTTAATTCTATCTTCTACTTCATACTCATATTTTAGGAATTATCAGTTGGGCCTAACGTAAGACGCATGAGAAACTCGCCTAAAAAGCCCAATTTGGTCGCCACGGGCGGCAAGGAAAATCCCTTGAAAATATGGGATTTGTCGGCAAAAGAAAGCCAAAAACCTATTTTTGTCAGTAAAAATGTAAGTCTCTAAGCATATTCGATATGTGTAAATACCAAACGTATCTACCATACGTGAGCAGCAAGAAAATTCTGGATGGGGGGTGCATGATTTTTTGAAGGTCAAAAAATTGCCTTAAAAATGGTGGTATGGCGATAAAAACACCATTTTTCGACGTTTCTCATCAAGCACTATCCATTGGCATCAAGAAATTGCGAAAAAAACGAAAAAAATTTTAAAAATAGAAATCTGGGGGGTATTTTGATTTCTGGGGGTGCATACCCCCAAACTCCCCCACGCCCAGGTGTGGTATCTACTATTTACAAAATTCTATTCCGCAAGCTTCAATCGCGGAAGTATTCATTGTTAGAAAAAGTCTCTTATGCAATATGTGCCAGAAATAAGGGTATGCAGGGTGTATTTACGGGAGTTGGGGGAGGGAACGGCCGCCCCCCCTTGGTCGGGAAAAATTTTGAAAGGTAAGAAGGTAAGATAGTGCACGGAAAGATATAAACATTGAATGCCTTTATCGTAAAATGTAATTTTCAGCGTTTGCACTAGGCTTGATGTATTTTTCATCATTTTGGACCAAGCGCGACCTAAAATGACACTTTTCGTAGCCTTTTGGTTCAAAAATTTTTTTTCACAAAAAATTCAATTTCATGATATCAATATATAGGGCATGTCGAAAAAGTTCAAAAAATGCGGTTTCTGCGAGCTAACCCGACGAGTTTTTCGAGATATAGGCCAATTTATGTTGGATCCGCCCCCCCCCCTTGGCCGAATCCTGGATACGGGCCTGAAAGTATGTTATCGCGAACCCCCCTAAAAGCGCTATTGTTATTTATTTATGCATAGTTTGACATTTTCGAGCGCTGCTCTCTGCTTAGCTGATTTTTTATACTGCGTAGTGCTTAGATGTGCAAGGTCAAGAAGTGCAAGATTTGCGCTACAGTACTTGTGTTCATTGGGTAAATTAGGGTCAAAATTGCTTGAAAATACACATTTCGGATCAAAGCGCCTGACAGAACCTATCTTTTGGACCCTTCAGCTGGTAGTGATACTCCCTCTTACCATAGGTGGGTGGCACCAAAATTCTGGGGGGGGGTGTATGCAAGATTTTTTCAAAGGTCAAAAAATGGCCTTAAAAATGGTGGTATGTCGAAAAAACACCTTTTTTCAACGTTTCTCACTGAGCACTATCCATTGGCATCAAAAAATTGCGAAAAAAAACAAAAAATTCAAAAATTGGATTCTTGGGGTATTTTAATTTCTGGGGATGCATATCCCCCAACCCCCCACGCCCACGTATGCCTCTCACCCCTCCCTATGTGCATTTATGATCTAGTGCCAATGTACGTACAATGTATGTCAGATTAACTGGAGACGGATTAACATTTATTCTTACCTTGTAATATTGTTGAAGTAGGAAGTAATGCTTCGCACTTCTTCGTAATTTGGACTGAGCAGGCTTAATAAACTCTTACTCTTTATTACTGTTGGCTTCGTTTATGTGTATATCACTTATATGTACGTACATACACGTGTTCTGATAATATTGTCAAGTAATTTATATTGTACATAATGTACTCATACGAGTATTCCGCATTTAAGCAAACGATAGTAAATAAAAACGCTTTCCTAAAGTTTGATCTGGGTCATCTGTCAACTGATCAGGGATCAGACAAACTAATCGCAAAGTACCTGAAAAATGGAAATAAGTTATAAACCGAAAATTTTTCTTCCAGCTAAAACATTTCACTTCAGTTCATCGAATTTCGGCGAATATTAGTGAATCTTTCCATCATAGTGTTTGCGATCCTTCCTGATTTTGAACTTGAAGTTATAGTGTTTTATCATAAATTAGCTCGACTGGTGCTTTATTAAAATGTTTTTAGCATCTTTTCGAACTCGCCGCATTTGTTTCTCTTCAAAGAGCTGCAAATTTCTATTATAGTATGTATGTATATTTAAGTTTTACCTTTGTTTTATTAGGTCAGGCACGATTGGCTTGAATTGAGGGTTCCTGTCTGGGATAATGATTTCAGGTTTTTGGAAAACGACGAACTAATCGCTACGTGCACAGGAAATCATAGCGTAAGTCGCTTCTCTTACTATACACTCATTCCCTTTTGGCTTGGTTTGTTAATTTATGTAAATTTCGTTCTATAGATAATAGCGTACACTAATTTATTCAGTGTGAAAAATAGAATATAATTGTAAATTTATACCAATTCAAAGTTTGATGAAAAAAAATTAATAAAGATCGATGAAAATTTAGTGAAATATATTAAAATTACATGAATTTTAAATTGTTGGGCCATCTCAGGCCCTGTATTATATAATAATAATAATTATGATTACTCTTGGACTTTAACACGACCCTCTGCTTGTTTTAGTCTGTTCCATTCCAAACGGCCCATTTTCGCTTAAGTCTTATTACGTACTGTATGTATTAGCTTTTCACTGCACAAATGGCTTCTTCAGTTACAATAGCGTAACGGCTGGTTGCTTTAAACTCTTCTTATTAATGTCTAATGTCTTTTTGTTTAACATTTGGGACATCTATCAAACTGCCGCAACAACCTAAACCGTGAAGTATTATGCTACAGTAATAAACCGTAAGGCAAAAATGGGCCGTTTGGAATGGAACGACTATAGTGCATGCATGACTTATGTACCTATCCACTTGATACTACAGTAATCGTGTTTTAGGCCTAGTGATTAGCTCGTGTTAAAAAGTTACTATTAGTAAAATAACTTGTAATAATACGTAGACAAAAAAACTTAGATTTGTTAGCCTTAAACAGAGTTCGGAAGCGTTAATGCAGAGCATGGCCGGTCTGGGGTCAATTGACCATAGAATTTTTGAGTAAAATGACCTTGAAAATAAGTTTAGATTTTTGTTCATTTCTGGTCTAATTTTCCCTTACGTATTTTTCTTGAAAAAATTTTGCCTTGCGCTGCGTCTTTTGCGTCTTTTTGGGGTCTAGCTAGACTGCAATCCTTTCTCACGTGCTTGCGGCAGTTCTGTCGTGTGCAAAGTTGTTTAACTTGCTAGGAAGCGAGAAATTCATCGGCTGTCCTTTACTTCGGTAATTCAAGTTGTACTTTTTTCTAATGCGCCATTCGAATTGTGAATTTTCAAGTCTGGATCACCTCGCGTTGTCAGACATTTCCTTTATTCTTGCATAAAAGCTAAGATATTCAAAGATATTAAATGACGCAACTCAAAGCACATACCACATCCAACCATTTGAAAAAATACTGTTTAAGTATATTTTTGTATCACAATCTTTATAATTTTGAATATTTTTTGTTGAATATTAATACGGTACTTGCATAGATATGTACATAGATATAAGTGCAAACAGGCCCGCATTCGAGGGGGACGGCCCCCCCAATAATATGGGAAAAAATGGAAAATGGGCAAAGTGCGTCTAAAAGATCGCCAAAACAGGTTTTCCGCGTACTTAGTAAACTCATATTCGGCGCTTTGCGCTGGATTTATTGTTTATGTGCAATTTTGTCTTCGAAACCGCTCAAAATTGCTCAAATTTGAGTTTACTTAAAGGGCGTATCAATTTTTGCCGGCGCTTGACGCCGGATTCATTGTTCAGGTATAGCTTTTGCCTTCTAGCCCACTTGAAACAGCTCAAATTTGAGTTATAACATGAAGAACAAGAAATTCTTTCCGGCGCTTCGCGCCAATTTGTCGCTTATCTATGTTCTTAGTCTTCTAGCTAGCCCAAAATCGCTCAAATTTAAGTTAGACATGCAGAATATGTCAAATTTTTTAGGCGATTCGCGCCGAATTATTTATCTGTATTGGTTTTCGCCATAAAGCACAACAATTAAATAAATACAAAGACAGGAGATGAAAAATAATTCGTCGATTGAATGATGAGAAATCAATTCTGCAGATAGCTTGAACAATAAAGTTGCTGTATGTATATCAACATTTGATAAAGTGAAAATTTTTTGTAATTTTATTTTGAAATTCTTCTTCACCATTGTATAGAAGCTCGCCGAGATACATACTCTCAAAACTGCCTTTATTTTCGCCTAGCTGTTCTTGAGATATCTGACCTCAAAATTTTGGCCCCCCTCCCCAAAATAAAATTCTGGATACGGGGCTGGGTACATACATTAAATATATCTGAATATGTAATGTTAATGCACTAGTACCTCTACCTACATATGTACATATACTTAGTCTTTAATAAAGATATATTTGAAGATTTTTGAGCAATCACCCAAGACGACGAAGTACATGATATATCTAATTTTAAAAATTCGTAATTTTCCAAATTTACATATGTGTGGTGAGATGAATGTTTACGATAAATTGTAGGTAAGGCTGTATGACAGGCGGACAAACGTTAGGCGGCCTGTGTTACAAATCGACTGGACAGATCATCCTTTTACAGCCATGTCTATGACGCACAATGAAAGGTATACGTGATAAGCATAAATGGGCAACAGTCAATTTCTGGAGGGGTGTAATGGGGCGAAATCGCCAAAAATACATAGCACCAAAAATTTAATTCTGAGGGTCATTTTGGGGAGGTTTGCCGGATTCGTGGGTTCAGATCAGACCACACGTGGACGTTGGGGGGTTGAGGGTTAACATCCTCCAGAATCCGATGGACCTCTAAAAATTGATAAACCCCAGAGTAAGATTTTTGGCATGTTTCTTTTGGGATTTTTGCCGGTTTTGACCCCCCCAAATTTGGCTGCTGCCCATGTATGGTCCCCTTAACCCGCGTCCATTCATGGTGATAAATGTTCATGTTTGTATGCCTTCATGGTTTTTTGTATTTGGCAAACATTTTTTCGATGTACTCGTACAAAAACTTTAAGACCGTCTTTGTACTCACATGTACAGATCACGGTTTTTTGTATTCGGCAAAGATTTTTTCCGATGTACAAAGACTTTTCGGGTCCGTCTTTGTACATGTACAAAGATCTTTGGGAAGACAAAAATTGCAAGAAAGGTATGAAATTCGCAAAAATTTCGGCGTTTCGCGCCTAAATGAGTAATTGTGTGTTCTACATATCTTTATAATGGCAGAAATTGCATTTCCAAAGGAAAAATATCAAATTATCCGGCGCTTCGCGCCTTTTTAGGACGATTTTTAGTGATTTTTGCCCTTACAGACCCAGAAATTCGCTAAAATACACTACCAAAGGTCGAAAAACTCTATTTTACCACACTAAAATCGCTACTCTACCATATTATAGTACACAAAAACTTATATGTATAAAATGTACAAAGACTTTTGGGGACCATCTTTGTACATGTACAAACGGACCTTGTACAAAAAACACTGGTACAAATATTCTTTGGCAAAAATTGCATTTAGGAAGTCAGGATCGCCAAATTTCAAGACGTTTTGCGCCGGCTACTGTGCTCTTTTTATGAACTTTCATTATTGAGTTTAAAGGTTTGAATCACTTGAAATATTCTAAGGCTTCATCATACAGTTTAGCAATTTGCTCTGTTTTTCTGTTAATAGCCTGAACCCAACTTAAACTTATGATAAATATGTCGAAATTTTTTTTGCTCAAGTTTGACAATTTTCTTATGTTTGTTTTCACAGAGCTTAAAAATTGTGTTTAACACTGTAAAAATAACTTAATTTTCAAGTTTTCTGAACTAGTCATGAATAGAGAGACCACAAATTATACTTGTAAACGGTAAAAATATTGAAATTTTTTGGAGTGCCGTATTGATAAATTTCTGTATTTTTAATCGTCAGAAACCGGAAAGTTGGCTAAACTGCTTTACCAAAGGTCCAAAAACCTGCTATTATCACACAAAAATGTTACTATACCATATTAAAGTGCACTAAACTTTACGTGCATGTATGTTGTATACAGTGGCGGATCTAGGATTTTTTGCAAGGGGGGAGCGGTACCATACATGATCATGGCAAGCTTCACCTCCCTCTCCAGAAAAATTTTTCACCCCTCAGAAATTTTTTCACCTCCCCTCCCCACCTTGAATTCGCGGTTTTTCGAAAATTTCCAAAAGTTTTCTAAAAATTCGTAGAAAAAGGTGCTTTTTTAAGCGTTTTTAAACATGTATTTGCCCAAAAGTGTCAAATTTTTGTTTGATCATATTTTGTTCAATTTACTTTTTCAAACTTTTTTTGAAATTTTTTGTGTTTTTACGCTCTAGAAAGATAGAGCATTGTCAGAAACGCTGGAAAACGTCACGTGCGAAATAAACGGTTTTTCACCGTTTTGCCTTATCTACTTTTATTTAAAATCTCTTGGCGCAGCATACTAGACGGAATTTAGTGTTTCACATGTACGTTGGAGTCATAGGTGGGCGGGACCAAAGTTCTGAGGGCTGCAAGATTTTTTTCGAAGGTCAAAAAATGGCCTTAAAAATGGTGGTATGGCGAAAAAACACCATTTTCAACGTTTCTCATCGAGCACTATCCATTGGCATCAAAAAATTGCGAAAAAAATTTTCTAAAATCGAATTCTGTGGGGTATTTTGGTTTTTGGGGGGCGTTTCGGTTTATTTTGGGGGGGGGTGCATACCTCCAAAACCCCCTACACCCAGGTATGTTTGGAGTGCGCATTTTAATATGCGCCGTATTACTAGCTATAGTTACAGTACGACAACGAACTCTTAGCACAGAGTTGATATGATATACCACATCATTTGTGGAAAGTTTTATTAACCTTACTTGATTTATAAAAAAAGTTATCGAGAAAATAAAAATGTGCATTTTAATCTTGTACACAAAAAACCGAATGCTCCATTACCGATTACTATTTTTATCACTTGCGAATTTTTCAGACAAGTTATTGTTGGATCTAGTCGAGGTTTTATGGGTCAGTTTGACTTAAGGTCGCCTGGTAAGCAACTTTTTTGTCTCTTCATACATATATGTAGGTACCTTTTGTTTATTCTTATCGCTTAACGGAATTTTCGTTTTGCTTTTTTATAGTCATTCTGCTCAACCCTAAAGTACATATCACTTTTTTAAATTTATTTCTTATGTTACATATCTTGTTTCACATGTTTCAATTGTTTTTTTCTGTATCATTTATCCAGCTTTTTATATCTTACATTATGTTTTATTGATAAGTAACTTAGTATTTAAAGTGACGCATATTATTTAATTTTTTCAACGTTTCCTTTTGCTTACTGACCGACCGCACATTTTTTCTTTCTTACCTCTTTTCGTTTTGTTTACTATATTGCATGCTGCGTAGTACATGATTGATAGACTGAAAACTATTGAGATTCTCGATCTTTTTTCCTTTACATGACTGGTTTTCGACAAAAATTCAGGAACGAGTTTTTTTGGTTAAAAAATGCCAGCATAGCTTATTTTTGTTGAAAGTATGCAAACAAGTTAGTCAATCACTGATGAAAAATTGTTAAAACCTAAAAAGTGTTTTCACAATCTGTTTTTAATGTATAATTTATGATAATGACGAATGGTTGATTTTAACCATTTAAATTCTGATTTGCAGGTGAATAAAACTAGTAGTCCGAATAAAATAGGCCCCTTAAATAATACCGCAACCTGTTTCCAGAAATAGACTATTTTACTGGCATTATAAAACGCATGACGTAAGCTGCATTCATTGGATTCTTTGTATCCAGAAGTCGATTGTCAAAATTGATAAAATACTGCACTAGGGTGAGGTTGAAATTCTGAGAAATGCGGAAAATCGAAAAGAGATCAAAAATGGAATCGTTTGTTTAAGTTGAGTTTATTTCGCACGTGTCTGTCTTAGCCTTTAACAATCCTTAAATTTTTTTCAAGGTTTGGCAACCAATATTATAACATACGACGTCGTCATACAAATCTTCAAATTTTGATATATGTAATGACGCCTAATCTTGTTTACATTACATTTGGATAACATTGGCCCTAATAACCCAAATGAAAATTTAAAATGATTGGCTCAAATTTCGTATGTAACGAAGTATGTGTAATATGGCTTCTTACATATTTCAATCTGTTCTTTACTTGCTTTGCTTTTGAGTAGGTAAATTAGTACACACATACAAAGGCTTCGCTGGCAGTATCTCCGCTATCGAAGTGCATCCGACGCTTCCCTACGTCGCCAGCTGTGGCCTGGACAGATTCGTTCGGGTGCACCACTTGAATAGCCGAAAGATGTTGCATAAGGCAAAATAGTTTTTCAAAGCTCTTTTTCACCACACCTGGGCATGGGGTCTGGCTGGACGATAGGTGGGCAGCACCAAAATTGGGGGGAGGTTTGCAAGATTTTTCAATGGTTAAAAAATGGTTTCAAAAATGGTAGTATGGCAAAAAACACAATTTTTCAACGTTTTTCATCGAGCACTATTCATTAGCATGAAAAATTGCGAAAAAAACGAAAAAATTTTCAAAAATTGTATTCTGTAAGGTATTTTGGTTTCTAAGGGGAGGGTATTTGCCCTTCTGGGGATGCATACCCCCAAACGCCCCCAGGCTCACATGTGGTCTGGACCATCCATGGGCAGCAAGAAAATTCTGTGGGTGGTGGGGGTGAAATCGCCAAGAATGTTACTAAAATTAGAATTCTGGAGCCTACAGTAATCTGCGGGGGGTTACACTTCTGCGGGGGTGTATACCACAGGCCCCTCACGCCTATGTGTGGTCTGGATCATCCCCAAGAATCTGGCGGACACCTTAAGACTGAGTAGACCCCCAGAATTGAATTTTTGGTGCTGTTTCTGGCAGTGCTTCCTTTGTACTCGGCAAAGATTTTTCCCGATGTACAAAGACTTTTCGGAACCGTCTTTGTACATGTACAAAGATTTTTGGGAAGACAGACATTGCAAAAAGGTCTGAAATTCGCAAAAATTTTTGGCGCTTCGCGCCGAAATGAGTAATTGTTTGTCCTAAATATCTTTAAAATGGCATAATTTGCATTTAGAATGGAAAAATGTCAAATTTTTTGGTGCTTCGCACCGTTTTAAGGCGATTCTTAGTAATTTTTGCCCTTAGAGACCCAGAAATTAGCTAAAATACACTACCAAAAGTCGAACAACTCGGTTTTTACCTTACTAAAATTGTTACTGTATCATATTATAGTACCCGAAAATTTGTGTGTACAAAATGTACAAAGATTTTAGGGAAGAAAGAAACTGTAAAAAGGTGTAAAATTTCCAAAAATTTTCGGCGCTGCGCCGAAAATGAGTAATTGTTTGTCCTACATATCTTTAAATTGGCATAATATGCAATTAGAATGGAAAAATGTCAAATTAATTTTTAGTCATTTTTGGCGTCAGAAACCCAGAAAGTAGCTAAAATACACTACCAAAGATCGAAAACCCTGTTTTACCACACTGAAATCGCTACTGTACTATATTATAGTACACAAAAGTTGCATGTACAAATGTACAGAGACTTTAGGCGACCATCTTTGTACATGTACAAACGGACCATGTACAAAAAAAAACTGGTTTCTGGTGATCCTGCCCCATCGGACCCCCTCTTAGAATTTGGCTGCTGCAATTTTTTTCTTAATTTTGTTGATTTCCTTTGTTCAAGCCATGGATTTAATTTGCGAATAGCTCGTTTTTTTACTTCATTCGAAGCATAGGTGGGCAAGGTAGGGGAACTCTGAGGGTAGGGGGGGGGTAAAATTCAAAAATAGTCAAATAGTAAACATAGGTCATCATGACCAAACGTGGTCGTAGGGAGGAAAAGAGTTGGGGGTTAGCACCATAGGTAGGCGGCACCAAAACTCTGGGGGTGCAAGATTTTTCAAAGGTGAAAAATGGCCTTAAAATGATGCTATAGCGGAAAAGACACAATTTTTCGACGTTTCTCATCGAGCACTATCCATTGGCATCAGAAGATTGCGAAAAAAACGAAAAATTCAAAAATTGAATTCTGGGGGGTATTTTGGTTTCTCGGGGAGTGCAGGTGTAGCTAGCACCTCAAGAAACCAAAGTACCTCCCTCCCCAAAATTCAATTTTGAAAATTTTTCGCGATTTTTTGATGCCAGTGAAAAGTGCTGGATGAAAAAGGTTTCGCCACCACTATTTTTAAACCTCTAAAAAATCTTGCACTCCCAAATTTCGGTGCTGTCCACCTATAGTAAGAGGGTCTGTGGGTTACACCTTGTACATGGGCAGCACCTAAATTCTGGGGGTCAGGATGGGGTAAATCGCCATAAATGTTACTAAAAATTGAATTCTGGCGGTCTACAGTAATATGCAAGGGGTTTTTCAACTTATGGGGGTACAACCACACCTGGGCGTGGGGGTTGGGGTGTGCAACGTGGGCAGCAAGAAAATTCTGGGGGGGTGCAAGATTTTTTTGAAGGTCGAAAAATGGCCTTAAAAATGGTGGTATGGCGATAAAAACACCATTTTTCAACGTTTCACATCAAGCACTATCCATTGGCATCAAAAAATTGCGAAAAAAACAAAAAAAATTTTAAAAAATTGAATTCTGGGGGGGTATTTTGATTTCTGGGGGGTATTTTGGTTTCTGGGGGGGTGCATACCCCCCAAACCCCCCCCCACGCCCAGGTGTGTGTGCAACCCCGAGAAACCAAAATACCCCCAGAAATCAGAATACTTCCAGAAACCAAAATACCCCCCCTAGAATTCAATTTTTGGAATTTTTTTGTATTTTTTCGCAATTTTTTGACGCCAATGGATAGTGATTGATGAGAAACGTTGAAAAATTGTGTTGTTTTTGTCATACCATTTTTAAGGCCATTTTTAGACTTAAAAAATCTTGCACCCCCAGAATTTCGTTGCTGCCCACCTATGGTACCCGCCATTTTTGAGCCCCAAAAAAAGCACTTTAAAATTTGAACCCCGCCAGAATTTCCATGATGTGCATGTTTGCAGCTTCTTTAGCGCGATTCTATTCACATTTCTTTGATTCTATTTTTTTCAGATCTACTGCAAAGCTCATTTGAACACTCTTCTGCTCAATAACGCTTTATCAATAGACGGACGCACGAAAAAGATAATTAAGCAAGAATGCGAGTCCGAACAGGAGGCCGATTCCGGAAATGAAGCGTCAAACACGGATCGATATCTTAGCGATTTTTCGGACGATAAATCAGAAAAAGCGGATGAACTTGCGACAAAGGAAGGCAAAAAGTTGCGGAGAAAAATTAAAAAGCGAAAATTGATCGACCCTAAAATTGAGTCAGCTTCGGACTTTGAATCCTCTGACGTCACAAAACATTGCTCCGCCAGTATTTTGAAACGCAAATTCTATGCGTCAAACGCGACCGGTGGAGATAACGATCTAAAAGGTGGCCTCAAGAAGAAGAAAGTTAGCACTGGCGTTTTCAAGCGAAAAGTGGCTGCGACAGAGTCGGAAAATCGACCGGAAAAACGAAGAACGAAATTATTATGAAGTTGTTGTTATTGTAATTTGGTTATTTTTGGCATTTTTCGAACTTTTGTACTGTATGATTAAAGTCGTACGGTTATTTCGCAACGACTCTTGAGGTAGTATTTTTGAGCGTCCCCCACCCCAATACTAATGAACATCACACCTGGGCGTGGGGGGTTTGGGGTGTATGCACCCCCCGGGAAACCAAAATACTCCCCCCAGAAACCAAAATACCCCCCAAAATAAAATTTTTGAAAATTTGTTCCATTTTTTTCTTAATTTTTTGATGCCAATGGATAATGCTTAATGAGAAACGTTGAAAAATTGTGTTTTTTCGCCATCCCAACATTTTTAACGCCATTTTTTTGACCTTTGAAAAATCTTGCAACCCCTCCCCAGAATTTTGGTGCTGCTCACGTATGATGAACATGTAGCTGAGTGTTCGCTGATCGGACGTATCCACACCTGGGCGTGGGCGTGAGGGGGTTTGGGGGTTATGCACCCTCCTCCCCGGAAATCAAAATACCCCCAGAATTCGATTTTTAAAAATTTTTTCGTTTTTTTCGCAAGTGTTTGTTGCCAATAGATGGCGCTCAATGTGAAACGTCGAAAAATGGTGTTTTTTCGCCATACCAACCTTTTTAAGGCCATTTTTTGACCTTTGAAAAATCTTGCACTTCCCTTCCCAGAATTTTTGTGCTGCCCACGTATGGACGTACATATCCATAGGTTGGCAGCACCAAAATTCTGGAAGGTACAACATTTTTCAAAGGTCAAAAAATGGCGGTATGGCGAAAAAACACCATTTTTCAACGTTTTTCATCGAGCACTATTAGCATAAAAAAATTTTCAAAAATTGAATTTCGGGGGGGTGCATACCCACTAAACCTACGTGTGGGCGTACCTACATACATACATATATGTGGAAGAAAAATAGGATTTGCCAGCATTTTTAGCAAGGTCAGGCATATGTGAAATAAAGGGCGAGTATTTATTGATTAAAATTCGATAGCTTCCAATATTCGCCTGTAGGATACAAGCAACACGCATAGTTACCGAATAAATTTTGAACATCTAAACGAAATCAGATAGGTACAGAAGATTACTAATATCAACCGATGAAAAATTTAGGTCGACTTTTATAAAAAAGAATTTCCATTGTACACGCATAATGATTAAACCATATAGAAATTTTCGCCGCTGGTGTACAAATAACCTCGAAGTAGACCCGTTTTTATGTACATAGGTAAAGATTTCTTGTTTTAATGTCTTAGGTGTTATCGATTTTTCAGCCTGAAACAGAAATGTTTCCCTTGGTACTACCAGAGCTGCGCGGGCCGAAATTTTTTGACCCGCCCCGCCCCGCCAAGAAAGAAATAAAGCCCGCCCCGCAGCTCCTTAGACCCGCCCCGCCAACAATGTTACAAAAATTAGGCCCGCCCCGCCCCGCAAAATTTTTTCATGTACTCTATGTATCCATTTCTGGTCGAAAAGGAGCCAGAATGCAAGAAGATTAAGAACCGGACAAGGAGTGATACAAAATCTTCAATGTGAATGAGTGCGATGCAATTTTGTAAATTGAATAAGAGCTAATGTCTTACAGCAATAAACTTTATTGGAACAACAATGATGTTACTGTGATAGGTGTAGTTAGGTATGTACAGTAAGCTGCAAAAGGCATAATCTTGCACTGCTGATTGCTCAAATTCTGAGGTCTGATGGGGTGAAATCGCCAAAACTAGCACAACAAAATCAATTTTGGGGGTCTGCTGGATCCCAGGGGACAACCCAGATCCCAATGCTCGCCATTACTCAAATCCTATTGGTGATAGTCTACCTTATGTAAGGACGTAGTGTGTACCTACATATATGTAGGCATAGGTGGGCAGCACCGAAATTCTGGGTGGTGAAAAATTTCTGGGGGTGAAAAAATTTTAAAGGTCAAAAATGGTCTTAAAAGTGGTCGTATGGCAAAAAACACCATTTTTCGACGTTTCTCATCAAGCACTATCCCATGGCATCAAAAAATTGCTGAAAAAGCAAAAAAAAATTTCTGGGGGATAATTGATTTCTGGGGGGTATTTCAACTTCTGGGGGTACATGCCCCCCAAACCACCCCCCACGCCCACGTGTGTATGTAGGTACCTGCCTACCTATATATACAGGGTGCTTCAAAAAAAAACGAAACCCATATCAGACCTTGTAACTTTGAAACGAATCGCTCAATTCGAATGCAGCTTGCTTTAATCAATAGATAAAAACCTTCAGGATTATCTTGCAAAGTTTCGTTTTCGCAGCTTTATTTGTTCTTGTACAACGCGCATTTGGGTAAAAGTCGTTTTTTCATTAAATACAATGTATCGTAAGAAATGAATATGTGTTTGCGACATTGTAGCTTTAGATCGAGTGAACATTTTGGAATACGGCTTGCTTCAATCAAAAGCTCATTTATCTAGCTAGTTGCCTCTAAATTTTGGTTATATTTTGTTTGTTGGTTCGAGAGCTATTGAGCTTTTGCCTAAGGACACTCCCTCGGCGATTGAGCCAGCAATGACAAAATAAGCAGCGAGTTGCTTGCGCTTGTGAATGACCTAAGGAATGGCATTTGGCGAAAGCTCAATAACTCTCGAACCAAGTAGCGAAATAGTACGAAAATTTACGGGCTAACAGCTAGACAAACAGTCTTTTGAATAGAGCAGACCGTATTCTAAAACTTTCACTCGATTAAAAGCTACAACGTTGCAAACATATGATTTATTTCTAAACACGCATTGTATTTAATGAAAAAAACGACTTTTACACAATCGCGCGTTGCACAAGAACAGAGCAAGCTACGGATACGAAACTTAGCAAGTTTCTTACGAAGGCTTTTGTCTATCGTTTAAAACAATTTGTATTGAAATTGAGCGAGCCGTTAGGAAGTTACAAGGTCAAATATGGGTTTCGTTTTTTTGAAACACTGTATATATGTAAGCTTATGCATGGTAAAGCTGGATTATTTCAATTTGTATTATTTTAACAGTCCCCCATGTGTTCTATTTCATTAAGTATTTATTCAAAGGATGAGCAGCAGAGCATTACTTAGAACTATAGTCTATTTCGCGAAACCTTGTGCATGGAAATGAATTTCGCGCACGTATCCTTTTGCACAACAAAAATTTAAAAAAAAAGAAAGGCCCGCCCCGCCAAAATTTTTAGAAAATAAAGCCCGCCCCGCCCCGCCAGCCGTGTGACCCGCCCCGCAAAAGCCCGCGCGGGCCTGCGGGGCGGGCCGACCCGCCCCGCGCAGGGCCCTGGGTACTACTCACACCTGGGCGTGGGGGGGTATGCACCCCCCAGAAACCAAAATACCCCCCAGAAATCAAAATACCCCCCAGAATTCAATTTTTGAAATTTTTTTTTGTTTTTTTCGCAATTTTTCGATGCCAATGGATAGTGCTTGATGAGAAACGTCGAAAAATGGTGTTTTTATCGCCATACCACCAATTTTAAGGCCATTTTTCGACCTTCAAAAAAATCTTGCACCCCCCCAGAATTTTCTTGCTGCCCACGTATGGACTACTACTGAGAAAAGGGAACATTATTTACTCTGTGGACAAGTAACGAACGATACACGGGCGTGTGGGGGTTCGCACACCCAAAATGAGTTGAAAAACTTGTAGAGCACTGTAGACTCCCAGAATTCTATTTTTAGTAACACTCAGCAATTCAACCCAACCACGCTCCGCAGAATTTTCTAGCTGCCCATGCATGATGAGCAACAAACGAATTCTGGGGGTTTGTTGGGTAAAAGCCGCGAAAAAATGTATTTCTGGGGCCTTCCAATTTCTATGGGAAGGGATTTCGGACTCCAGCGATCCAATTATATTTTGTATTATTATTTTGCTTACGTACATACTCATAAGCATATGTGAGCGTAAGCCCGCAGAAATCAATTTTTGAAAATTTTCTCGATGTCAATGAATAGTCCTCGATGGGACGTTGAAGAACAAAGTTTTTCGCCATACCACCATTTTAAAGACCATTTTTTTACCTTTGAAAAATCTTGCACCCCTCCCAGAATTTTGGTGCTGCCCACCTATGCTTATGAGCGCATGTAGACGCGAGGGGTCTGGCTGGACCTCTGAGTCTGAAAGACCCTAAGAACGGAATTTTTGACGATTTCGCTCGATTATGTAGATTCCCCAAAATTTTGTTGTTGTCCTATACATGCTTACGAATAGGTGCGATTTGTCAAGCATTACGTTAGCTAGACGTGCCAACGAATCAATAAGTAGCAAGCATACGTGGGCAGCAACAGAAATTCTATGCGAGTCCGGTGGGGCCAAATTGCCAAAAATAGAAACAAAAACTCATTTTTGGGTGTGCGCTGGATTCTGGGAGAAAAGCCAGACCCCCACGCCCGTATAAGGTATGTACCGAACTATACATAGTCTGAGACACGTAACAAACATAATATAAAGCCTATTACTTTATATGGACCAAGTCAAGGAGACAGTTGCGGTGGGATTACTACATTGAAATGATATAAATAATCGTAATCTGTCGGTAAATTCTAATGAATTTTAAACAACTTGAATTAAAATGCCGTAATGACAATATTCTCATATCGAGAATCATGTACTGTACTGATAAAAGCGGAAACAAGGCGCGTAAATTAACAAGAAAACAGAAGCTAATCTACAGTGCTTTCCGTGAATCACAATGGAGTACGAAATAAACGCTTACACTCGCACCAAGCATAGGAAAAAAGACATCGTGCACTAAGCTTAAAACTACATATAATACAAAAAAGCGTAATCGAACGACTATTCACAAGGATTGATCCGATGAATTATAATGCCAACGAATCAATAAGTAGCAAGCATACGTGGGCAGCAACAAAATTCTGGAGGGGAGGGATACAAGATTTTTCAAAGATCAAAAAGGGCCTTTAAAATGGTGATATGGCGAAAAAAACACAATTTTTCAACGTTTCTCATCGAGCACTATCCATCGGCATCGAAAAAATTGCGGGAAAAAAACAAAAAATTTTCAAAAATTGAATCCAGGGGGTATTGAAAAAAAAAACTAAAAAAACCCCCGAACCCCCACGCCCAGGTGTGGTGGCAAGTATAACTTTCAAAAAACCTCACGGGAGCACACATAGTTAACGTATTGGATACCTAAAAAATCTCAAAATAATTTTATGCAGCAAAACATTCTATGCTTGTAACATGAGACGCTGAACCAGATATGTAACAGAGGGAATAGGGGGATCCGCCACACAAACTTGGTCGTTCCTCCCCATCCGCCCCGAAGACAGAAAATTTTTGATCTCCCCGATTTTTGGAACAGCTGAAGATTTTTGGAAAAACTTATGATTTTTGGCCGTTTTTAGGTGTTTTTTGGCCAAAAATTTGAGGTCGGTCGGGGACCACCCTCCAAAAATTTTGAGCCGTTACGTGTATGGCTGAAATCGCTTCTTTTGACATTGATTCAGCTGGTGTTGTATAAATACGAGTATAAGACAATATCGAATGCTGGGGTTTAAGACTATTAACAAAAAAAACAAAAAATTTATCGTACAAGCAAAAACAACCTATTTCGACATATCCGAAGACATGCTGTACAATTTCCTGGCAAAATGGTGCAAAGGAATTTTGACAAAAATGAAAATCAAGAAATCTGAGATATTGCTAGATTTGCCTAGTTTTGAGAAATTGTGTTGTGTCGTAATATACGTAGTATTTGCACTAATCAACGTTAAAGAAAAGGAATTAGCTCTGCTATACATGTACAGCATGGAAATTCTGAGGGGTCGGCCGCATACCTGGCATGGGGGGTTTGGGGTATACACCAGAAACCAAAATACCCCCAGAATTCAATTTTTGAATTTTTTTTTATTTCTTCGCAATTTTTTGATGCCGATGTACAGTGCTCGATGAGAAACGTTGAAAATTTGTGTTTTTTCGCCATACCACAATTTTTAAGGCCATTTTTTGACCTTTGAAAAAATCTTGAACCCCCTCAGAACTTTGATGCCGCTCAACTATGGACGACCCCCCGAGAATTTTTAAAAAATGTCTTTCTTGGGCTGTAAAACGATAGGTACCGTCAAAAACACTGTTTTTTAATGTTTCGGACAATGCTCGTTCTTTATAAATTTATAAACATTAAAAATTTTAGAAATTTGAAAAAGAGTAAATTGAACAAAATATAGTCAAAATATGAGTCTTTTGAGTAAAAAATTAGCTAAAAACGCTTAAAAAGCACACTTTCTACAATTTTTCGAAAAATCGGTGATTCTGAGGAGGTCGCAGTCATTTTGCAGGAGGTCAGCATCCATTCTGGGGGGGTCAAACCCCCAAGAACACGTATGAACTTAGAAGCATACAAAAACACGACGCATTCTCGATTACATGAGAATCTATCGCACGCATTGTCTACGAAAGCAATCAGGTTTCTTTTTGCGCAATGGACAGTCTGGCAAGCAGCTGATCGGACGAAATACAAAAAAATCTTTGCTAGGGTACTTACCCTACATGAACAGCATAGGAATTCTAGAGGGGGTCAGGCCCAAAAATTTTTAAAAAGTGCCTTTTTGGGTTAAAAACAATGGGTATACGTCAAAACATTGTTTTTTGACGTTTCAGACAATGCTTGCTCTTTCTAGATCACAAAAACATAGAAGAAACCTAAAAGAATTTGAAAAATTGAGTAAATGGAACAAAATATAGTCAAAGAATATGCATTTGGCGCGAAGCGCCGAAAATTTGATTTTTAAGTCAAAAATGAGCTAAAAACGCCTGAAAAGCACGGTTTTTTGTGTTCGGCAAAGATTTTTCGCGATGTACAAAGACTTTTGGGGACCGTCTTTGTACATGTACAAAGATTTTTTGGAAGACAAAAACTGCAAAAGAGGTTCGAAATTCGCAGAAATTCTCGGCGCTCCGCGCCGAAATGAGCCATTGTGTGTTCTATATATCTTTATAATTTCAGAAATTGCATTTTGAAAGGGAAAATGCCAAATTTTTTGGCGCTTCGCGCCGTTTTGAGACGATTATTACTGATTTTTGCCCCCAGAAACCTAGAAATTGCTAAAATACGTAACCAAAGGTCGAACAACTCTGTTTTTGCCACAATAAAATCGCTACTGTACCATATCATAGTACCCAAAAATTTGTGTGTACGAAATGTAAGACTTTTAGGGACCATCCTTGTACATGTACGAACGGACCTTGTACAAAAAAAAACACTGTTGAAAAGGCACACTTTTTACAACTTTTACAAAAAAATCGTTATTCCGGGGGTCGCAGCCATTTTGCGACGGTCAATTGCCATTCTGGGGGTCTAACCCCCAAGAACGCATATGGTACCTGCCTAACACATTAAATGTGCAAAAAATTTTTTTGCACGTATGTATAAAAACTTTTCTATAAATCTTATTTACATGCAAAAAGGAGTTCATACATATAAGAAAAATAGCCTTTCTAATAAAGTTTATATCTTGCATGCACATCACAAAATTGTTATTCGCGTACGAAAATCTGCGGGTACTGTACAATACAAAACAGTACATTTTAATCACATATTCTCAGAGGTGACGGGGGCATTAAAGCCCCCTCAGGATTCAAGACTCAAGTCACTGTCAGACGATTTTTGGTTAAAACCTTCGAAATTTTTTTTGAACTTAATTTTCAATACTGCAAAAGCTGAGTTTTTGAATGTAGGCTAGAGTAAATACATAAACTATCACTACAAAACAAGCATGTAACGGCTCACAATTTTGGAAAGGGCTCTCGGCATAGATGTAACGGCTCAATATTTTGGGTGAAGGGGAGGGGTCCTGGCAGAGCCCTGCGCGGGCCGAAATTTTTTGACCCGCCCCGCCCCGCCAAGAAAGAAATAAAGCCCGCCCCGCCCCGCAGCTCCTTAGACCCGCCCCGCCGCGCCCCGCCAGTAATGTTACAAAAATTAGGACGCCCCGCCCCGCCCCGCAAAATTTTTTCATGTACTCAATGTATCCATTTCTGGTCGAAAAGGAGCCAGAATGCAAGAAGATAAAGAACCGGACAACGGGTGATACAAAATCTTCAATGTAAATGAGTGCAATGCAATTTTGTAAATTGGATAAGAGCTAATGTCTTACAGCAATAAACTTTATTGGAACAACAATGATGTTACTGTGATAGGTGTAGTTTAAGCTGCAAAAGGCATAATCTTGCACTGCTGATTGCTCAAATTCTGAGGGGGTCTGATGGGGCGAAATCGCCAAAAGTAGCACAACAAAATCAATTTTGGGGGTCTGCAGGATCCCAGGGGACAACCCAGATCCCAATGCTAGCCATTACTCAAATTCTATAGGTGATGGTCTACCTTATGTAAGGACGTAGTGTGTGTGTGTGTACCTACATATATGTAGGCATAGGTGGGCAGCACCGAAATTTGGGGGTGAAAAACTTTCTGGGGGGGGGGGGGGGTGAAAAATTTTAAAGGTCAAAAAATGGTCTTAAATGTGGTCGTATGGCAAAAAAACACCATTTTTCGACGTTTCTCATCAAGCACTATTCAATGGCATCAAAAAATTGCTGAAAAAGCAAAAAAAATTTTCTGGGGGAGGGGTATTTTGATTCCTGGAGGGGGGGGGGTATTTCAACTTCTGGGGGTGCATGCCCCCACCCCCCACGCCCACGTGTGTATGTAGGTACCTGCCTACCTATATATACAGGGTGTTTCAAAAAAAAACGAAACTTATATCAGACCTTGTAACTTCGAAACGAATCGCTCAATTCGAATGCAACTTGCTTTAATCAATAGATAAAAACCTTCTTAATGATCTTGCAAAGTTTCGTTTTCGCAGCTTTATTTGTTTTTGTACAACGCGCATTTGGGTAAAAGTCGTTTTTTCATTAAATACAATGTGTCGTAAGAAATGAATATGTGTTTGCGACGTTGTAGCTTCAGATCGAGTGAACATTTTAGAATACGGTTTGCTTCAATCAAAAGCTCATTTATCTAGCTAGTTGCCTCTAAATTTTAGTTTCATTTTGTTTGTTGGTTCGAGAGCTATTGAGCTTTTGCCTAAGGACACTCCCTCGGCGATTGAGCCAGCAATGACAAAATAAGCAGCGAGTTGCTTGCGCTTGTGAATGACCTAAGGAATGGCATTTGGCGAAAGCTCAATAACTCTCGAACCAAGTAGCGAAATAGTACGAAGAGTTACAGGCTAACAGCTAGACAAACAGGATTTTCAATAGAGCAGACCGTATTCTAAAATGTTTACTCGATTAAAAGCTACAACGTTGCAAACACATGATTTATTTCTAAACACGCATTGTATTTGATGAAAAAACGACTTTTACACAATTGCGCGTTGCACAAGAACAGAGCAAGCTACGGATACGAAACTGAGCAAGTTTCTTACGAAGGTTTTTGTCTATCATTTAAAACAATTTGCATTGAAATTGAGCGAGCCGTTGGGAAGTTACAAGGTCAAATACGGGTTTCGTTTTTTTGAAGCACTGTATATATGTAAGCTTATGCATGGTGAAGCTGGATTATTTCAATTTGTATTATTTTAACAGCCCCCATGTGTTCTATTTCATTAAGTATTTATTCAAAGGATGAGCAGCAGAGCATTACTTAGAACTATAGTCTATTTCGCGAAACCTTATGCATGGAAATCAATTTCGCGCACGTATCCTTTTGCACAACAAAAATTTAAAAAAAGAAAGGCCTGCTCCGCCTCGCCCCGCCAAAATTTTTAGAAAATAAAGCCCCCGCCCCGCCCCGCCAGCCGTGTGACCCGCCCCGCAAAAGCCCGCGCGGGCCGCGCGGGCCTGCGGGCGGGCGGGCCGACCCGCCCCGCGCAGGGCTCTGGTCCCTGGCCATTTTTAGAAGGATGGAGTAAGCGACTCCAATTTTTGGACAAAAAATGGCAAAAAATAAAAATAGCCAAAAAGGCACGTTTTCGCCAGACTCTAAGGGGACGACCAACCTTGAATGAGGGATCCCCAAACCCTCTGCTACATGTACGGTTCTCGGCCATCCTTAGGAGGAGGGAAGGGACACCTGAAAATAGCCAGAAAAATGTAGGATATCGCCAAAAACCGATTTTAGGTCCTTTAAACAATGTAAACAAAGACTTTCTAGAGCAATATGATAGTAATTTTAAAGGTTTTTAAGAGTATTTTTCAATAAAAATTTCTAAAAATTTTCGGCGCCTAATATTGCTATTTAGCTTCAAACCGGGGCATTAGACACCATAAAATCAATCTTAGTATCATCTAGGCATATTTCTGCAGATTCAAAGATCTTTTGCCTCCATTTCTACAATATTAAAGATTTTATGCAAAAATAAGAACCATGTGATAACTTGGCAGTTTTCTGCCATTCATAGATAAAATTGACTAATATACCTTGATGTTGCATTGAATTAAAAAGCTATACAGGATTAAATCGGCATATTGCAATCTCTATATTATTTCTGATTTTGTGATACAACTTATTTTAGCCTTCTCAGTCAAGTTTTATGAGTAAATTTAACCAAAAGCTTATAAACATTTGCGCCAAACTAATATTATCAGCAACATTTTGGACGAATTATCACTTTTTGAGCTGCACGCAGGTCATGCACTGGTAGTATGTAAAAATATGTATATTCAATAGTATATTTATACATATTATCTACAAAATGTTTTCGCTCATACGAGTACAAAAATTTTTCTGGAGACCTTTGTACAGGTACAAAGAGGCTCGTACAAAAAACAGTGTCGGCTACCAATAGCAGATGACTTAATTTACTGGTCCCCTATCTTAGGATTTACTCCCCCTCAACTCTGGACCTTGGAAAACCATAATTTTAATGTAATATAGCGAATTTCAAAAATACACTTTACATATGTACATCTAACTCCATCTTTTCGAAATATGCATGTCAGCACACCTGGGCGTGGGGGTTTGAGGGGTATGCACCCCCAGAAACAAAAATACTTCCCAAGAATTCAATTTTTGAAATTTGTTTTGTTTTTTTTTCGCAATTTTTTGATGCCAATGAATAGTGCTCGATGAGAAACGTTGAAAATTACGCCACGCCATACTACTATTTTGAAGCCATTTTTTGACCTTTGAAAAAATCTTGCACTACCCCAGAACTTTGGTGCCGCCCACCCACGCATGTCAGTCTTTTTAGATCAATTTCTTCAAACTGTAAAAATAAAATATATGAGTATCTCGACATTCTTGAACATTCCTTCAGATTTTTCAAGGTAAACGATATGTACATACAGTTATTTATCTAGCAATATTTAAGAGATAAACTGTTCACAGCAAAGTTTAAATATCTGTATGTATGCATAAATAGGTAGCTGAAGATAAAATAACCATTTTCACAGGAATATTCAACTCAATAAACATGACTTAACATACAAATTTCTCAAGAAAAAATGCTAGCCTTCTAAATTAAAATGTGCGAGCTAAGCAAAACATACTGAATGCGGGCACTTCATATCCCAGTCAGCATAGTTTCCCAAGGTCCAGAGTTGAGGGGGTGGGTGAAATCCCAAAATGGGGGACCAGTAAATTAAGTGGTGTATAATTATTAGCCGACACCATTTTTTTGTACGAGCTTCTTTGTGCAAGTACAAAGATCTCCGAAAAGGTCTTTGAATGAGCGAACAAATTTTTGTCCGGCATGCAGTCCTGAACAGTGTTTTGTTGTACAAGATACTTTTGTATATGTATGAAGATGGTACCCAAAAGTCCATGTACATTTTGTACATGCAAATTTTTGTGTACTATAATATGGTACAGTAGCGATTTTAGTGTGGTAAAACAGGGTTTTCGACCATTGGACCATTAGAAGTGCATTTTAGCTAATTTCTGGAGTTTCTGGATATTTGATATTTTTCCATTCTAATTGCGATTTCTACCATTTTAAAGATATATAGGATTGACAATTACTGATTTCGGCGCCAAGCGCCGAAAATTTTTGGGAATTTTACATTTTTTACAGTTTTTGTCTTTCCAAAATCCAAAAATCTTTGTCCGTGTACAATGACGGTCCTGAAAAGTCTTTGTACATCGGGAAAAACCTTTGCCGAATACAATAAAACCTTGGTCCTAAATGTGATAATTCGGCCTGAATTTAGTTGATAATATTAGTTTGGCGAGAAGCGCCGAAATTTTGATGAGCTTTTGATAGAATTTACACATAAAACTCGACTGAGAAAGCTAAAACAACTTGTACTACAAAATCAGAAATATTACAGAAATTGTAATATGCCAATTAAATCTTGTAATAAGCACCACTGCGCTTATAAATCCAATGCAACACCAAGATAAATTAGTCAATTTTATCTTTGAACGGCAAAAAAGTGCAAAGTTATTAAATAGTACTTATTTTTGCATAAAATTTAAAAAAAACAGTAGAAATAGATACAAAAAATATTTGAATCTGCATAAAGATGCCTAGATTACACAAAGATTGATTTTGGAGTGTTTAATGCCCCTGCTTGAATCTAAATACAGTATATTAGCGATATTTTGCGCGAAGCACAGAGAATTTTTTGAAATTTCCTAAAAGATACTGGAAAAACGTTAAAATTAATATCACTTTGCACCAGAAAGTATTTTAACATTGTATAAAAATGGCTCCAGAAATAAATGCACGAGCCGAAATTGATTTTTAGCGAAAATCAAAATTTTTTTGACCATTTTTAGGTGCGTTTTTGCGATTTTCAGCCAAAAATTGGTGGTCACTTACCCCCCCTAGAAATGGCCGAAAACCATACGTGTAACCGGGGCTATCGGGAATTCCTCACCCAGGGTTGAACGTCTTTCCCACACACCCATAATGTCAGAAAAGTTTGACCCACCCTCCCCCATTTTTGGCGAAAACTTGCGCTTTTGGCTATTTTTAGGGTTTTTTTTTGCCACTTTTGGCCAAAAATCGGAGCCGCTTACCCCTCCCTAGCAATGGCCGAGAAATATACATGTAACAGGGGGTTTGGGCCATCCCGCACCCGCGCTTTTAAGCCCGGAATCCCCTTCAAAGTCAGAAAATTTTTAACCACCCTCCCCCATTTTTGGCGAAAACTTGCGCTTTTTTAGCTATTTCTAGGTGTTTTTGTTTTTTGCATTTTTGACCTGAAATTGGAGTCGCTAACCCTATCCTTCTAAAAATGGCCAGGGACCCCTACCCGAAATTTCCAGCCATCATATGTACATATGCCGAGGACCCCCTCTTCCAAAATTTTGAGCTGTTTACATGCATGTTTTATGGTGACAGTTTGTCTTTTTTACTCTTGCTTACATTCAAAAATACTGTATCACTTCGTGGAATTCTAATACTTAGGTGCACTTTTGCCATACTAAAAATTAGGTTAAAAAATTCAAAAGGTTTTCACCAAAAATCGTCTGACAGTGACTTGAGTCTTGCACCCTGATTGGGTAATACCCCCTCACCCCTCCTATGAGAATGTGTGCTAGTCAGGCTATTCTATGACAAGTTGGATATGAAATATCCATTAGTTCGACTTATCCTTCAGCTTTTCCAATTATATACAACATCTACCGAACTTTACTAAAAAAATTCTACCTTTTCTCTATTTTTATTTTAAATAGAAATCGAGTTTTTAACTCAGAACATAAAGAATGAAAAAATTATTTAGAGGATAGATTACAAACCATAAAAATTTTAGTTGTATGCAAATGTTTGTTCTGAAGAGTCAAACAATAGTAATACACAAACACGCATGGGTGCGACGGGAGGGTTGGGGCTTACAAAGTGGCGGATCCAGGATTTTCCTAAGGGGGCGGTACCCCTAAGGGGGGGCGGAACCCTGACTTGGGCGGAAAAATTAGCCGTTTTAACCCGAAAATCACTAAAAATCGCTCAAAAATCCTTAAATTTCCGCACTATTTTGGGCCAATGGGGGCGGCGGCCGCCCCTCCCCCGCCCCCTTAATCCGCCCCAATGCGTACACACCCCCAGAATTTGAAACTACAAAAATCAATAGACCCCAGAATTAAGTTTTTGGCACGTTTTTTTTGGAATTTTTGCCGGTTTAGACTGGTTGGCTTGGGCGAGGAAGGGGAGTAAGCCGTTCTGGGACCGGGGTCTTTTGCTGAGCTTGATTTGGGGCCAAAATGATCTCGAAAACTGTTCCGATGCCAAAATAGGGTAGAATAGAAACTGTATTAATCCACAGTTTCTGATCAATTTTAAGACTTGCTGAAGAAAACTATAAATTTATACCTAATTTTTGTCTTGATTTGCCTCATGTCTCCCAGAAAATTACCCATTTTTCCATTTCGAGGAGGAATAGATCTCCACAACCCCGATGTACATGTTTGGTCACGAACATGTTGCTATTTCTAACGGGTAAAAAATATGTCTCTTGTAAACTTGTAAGAACATATCTTACCGAAATGAAGAACAAAAGAGGATTGAATAACAACTTCTTGGAAAAGAAAGACATTTCCGAAGCCGGATAGAGTGCATGTAGATGTAAATGACTGACGCCTATCAGCGGTGGCGTGTGAAAGCCTAATCTGAAAGGACATGCTAGCTAAATCAAATAGCCACATCGCATTTTTATATTGAGGCTAACTCGTAAATGTGCGCATGAATTTCACAAGGGGATGAATTCGAAAAGAGTCAGATAGTGAAATCTTATCCTAGTCATCTACTGTACATCTGCTGAACAAAATGATTGGGTAATCACCATGAATGATCTTGGGGCGAATAATTTCCCAGAAAAATTTCAACCCCCCTAGAATTCGCTATTTTTCGAAATTTCCCAAAACTGCTCTGAAAATTCGTAGAAGCGCTGCTTTTTAAGCGTTTTTAACTATTTTCTCAAAAGTGTCAAATTTTCGTGTTTTGACTATTTTTTGATTTTTTTTCAAAATTCTTTTATGTTTTTATGCTCTATAAGACGGCATAGTCAGAAACACAGAAAAATGATGTTTTTCACGCGTACCAACCTTTTTTGGGCCCAAAAACGGCACTTCAAAATTTCACCTACCCCCCAGAATTCCCATGCTGTGCATATCTGGTAATTACACATTATTAATTATAGTATCACCACATGTGGGCGTGGGGGTAACCCCAGAATTCAATGTTTGAAATTTCGTTTTGTTTTTTTCTCGCAATTTTTTGATGCCAATGAATAGTGATGAGAAACGTTGAAAAATGGTGTTTTTTCGCCATACCGTCATTTTTAAGACCGTTTTCTGACCTTTGAAAAATCTTGCACCCCCAGAATTTTGGTGCTGCCCACCTATGAGTATCACTCACATAGATTGTATGTATAGGGTGTCAGGGAAAAAGAATGCATCTTCAATTTTTTTAATAGCTTTTTTACTACGGAAGCAAAGTTTATAAAAATTTCCACAAATGACCTGATATATATCGTCAACCTTGTTCATTATCGTACTCTACATATAGCCGATACTACAGTGTAAATTCAAACGTGTACCCTAACCTAGATTTGAGACACCACATTTCGTCTAGATAAAACTTAGTGTCATACAAATTTATGTAATAAATGTCAGAATTTGTTTCGGTAGCACAATAGGGTTGGTATATGATATTTAAATGAGAACAATATTAAAATGATGCTTTTTTCTAGGAAAAATGTCAAATTTTACTGGCGCTTCGCGCACTTTTGAGACAGTTTCTAGTATTTCTTGCCATCAGAAGCCCAGAAACTGGCTAAAGGACACTACCGAAAGTCGAAAAACCGTGTTTTACAACACAGAAAGCGCTACTGTACCATATTAGAGCACCCAAAAATTTACGTGTTAAAAATGTACAAAGACTTTTAGAGACAATCTTTGTACATGTACAAAGGGACCTTGTATGTACATACAAAAAATACCGAACTGAAAACGCTAAAGATACGAAAAATTTTCCGGCGCTTCGTGCTGTATTGACGAATATTTGCTTTTTTTATTGTCAAGGACCCACAAATTGCTAAATTGCATTACTAAAAGTCATAAAACATAGTTTTGGCATCCAATAGAAATAGAAGGCACCTTGGTGTTGCATAGGACGGATGGTTTGGGAGGTCAGTTTAGCCTTGGGGTAAGATGGGAATGCTTGTAGGACCTGAAATTCTAAGCTTTATATACCTTCAATTTCCTAAAAATGTGGAGTAAACATTAGAGCACAAAAGCTGCCTTTTCACTGCTCGAGGATAACTTTTTGTACCCATTTTTTGTCTTATTTGAAGCTGCTTATGCTCTTATTATTTTACATTTTCTCTTACTGATGGTCAAATAAAGACCCCCAAGCCCCCATATACATATGTGTATAGCAGGCACCGAAAAACTGTGTAAGATTGATATTGACATTGTAACATGAAGGTGTGAAACCAAAGAAATACTCTATTCTATTATACCTACGTACATTAGTTTATTATGCAGATATGTTTACTGAACTACGCGAACCCGATCGGGCATTGATTTGAATACCCGAACCCGAATAAACTAAACTTAACTACCCGAACCCGAATACTCTAAAATTCACTTTATGTTGCACCCCTGCAATGCATATGTATGTACAATGGCTTGGCTACATAGTATAGAACAATTCTGCTTGTACAAAGACTGACAGGGTCTTTTTTAGCACATGCACAAATGGATCCTCTAGATTGAAAAATGGTGAAGAAGTCGCGATTTTTTATTTAGGTTGCCAATTCCTGGTTTTTTCAAAAAAAAATCCTTAAAATGTTTAAGTTAGTAGGTTGCTGGATAATTACTCATATATTAAGGTAAACAACGATTTTGCTTTTAGTATGAGACGGCTGCTTATGGCCATAGTAAAAATTATGATTTACAGTCCTAATTTCTGCTGTCTTGTATATACATGTACAATACAGGCATGAAGCCCTCAAATTCACTTACATTAGCTGACTCCTTTCAAAGGAAGCTCCATATTTCTCTGAAACCAACTTGACACCAACTTCTGCCAGATTTTCAACTGAAACATTACATAATATTCATTTTTAGCTGTTTTTGAATTCGAACATAATTTCGATAAAATCACATGGAAAATTCAAAATAATATGAAAGAGAAAAATCAAATACATTCGATATAATCAGACAGTGAGTTTGAAAATCAGAACAACGATTCCGTATTTATTTGAAAAAATAAAAATTGTTGAAGTACAAATCGTACGCACTTAACAATAACACATTTTAACAAAGCAATCTTAATCATCGAAAAATATTTCGTTGTTACCATTGCTGAAAACGTGAAAACATGATTCTCAACAAACAGTGTTTTTTACAAGGTCCATTTGTACATGTACAAAGATGGTCCCCAAAAGTCTTTGTACATTTTGCACATGCATAATTTTTGTATATTATAATATAGTACAGTAGTGATTTTAGAGTGGTAAAACAGGGTTTTCGATCTTTGGTAGTGTATTTTAGCTAATTTCTAAGTTTCTGACGCCAAAAATTACTACAAATTGTCTCAAAACGGCACAAATTCTGCCATTTTAAAAGGATAGAGCTATATCGGGACCGCTCATATTGCCGGGGCCGGAGCCTAGGCCACGGCGCAGGGGCCGGGCCCAAAGAAAGTGCTGCCACGTCTTTTAGAATCTTCACACACAGTACACACGTGCATAACTACATGATTTCACGCATCAACAGTTAATTAAACTCGCTATAAGATGCGCTGAAATGCGATTTGTAGTTTCAGAAAACAACTGTGACTTGCAGTTGCACCATTTCAAAGGCGTGTTTCTATTTCATACTTTGAATTTTTTGAATTTTGTTGAGATTTAAAAAGAAAACGGTATATCCGACCCTTTCGCGATTGGCCATAAAATGTTTGAGTGTGTTCTGACAGACGCACCTGTTTGTTGCCTGGAAAGTTGAAACTGTTTGTGTACATAAGCTGCAACTTGAAATGCATTAACTTTGACTATTGATTGAATGCAAATTTGTTGACATGTTTCAAATAAAACTTTATTGAAGTTGATGTTTTATGAATACCAACCACCTCATATTTGAAAGTTGAATGCGTTAAAATATCAAAACAGTTCCCCTAGCATGATTACTGTATGCAGGAGTAATTTTAATTCAGACTGGCCATAATTCGGCATAATTGGTCACTTAAATCTCTACTAGAACGTAGGATATATAAGGCCCTGGCCCGGAGCCTCGGCCCCGGCGCAGGGGCCGGGGCCAGGGCCAGGCCCCGGTACAGCTCTAATATACAAATAATTACTCATTTCGGCGCAGTTTTTGTCTTCCCAAAAATCTTAGTACATTTTGTACACACAAATTTCTGGATACTATAATATAGTACAGTAGCGATTTTAGTGTGGTAAAAACAGAGTTGATTGTCTTTTGGTAGTGTATTTTAGCTAATTTCTGGGTCTCTAAGGGCAAAAATCACTAAGAATCGTCGTAAAACGGCGCGAAGCGCCGGAAAATTTGACATTTTTCCTTTTGAAATGCAATTTCTGCCATTATAAAGATATATAGAACACACAATTACTCATTTAGGCGCGGAGCGCCGGAAATTTTGCGAATTTCAGACTTTTTTTGCAATTTTTGTCTTCCCAAAAATCTTTGTACATGTACAAAGACTGTCCCGAAAAAACATTGTGCATCTGGAAAAATCTTTGCCAAGTACAAAAAAACACTGATTCTCAACAGTGTTATTTGGTACAAGGTCCCTTTGTACATGTACAAAAATTGTCCCCAAAAGTCTTTGTACATTTTGAACATGCAAATTTTAGGGTGCTAATATATGGTATAGTAGCGTTTTCGGTGTGGTAAAACAGGATTTTTCGACCTTTGGCTGTTTTTTAGCCAATTGCTGAGTTTCTCATGACAAAAAATACTGAAAATTGTCTCAAAACGGCGTGAAACGCCGAAAAATGTGGTATGTTTGCTTTGTAAATGCAATTTCTGCCATTATAAAGGGATATAAGAACAAACAATTACTCATTTCGGTGCGTAGCGCCTAAAATTTTGGGAATTTCAGACTTTTTTTACAGTTTTTGTCTCCCAAAAAGTCTTTGTACATGTACAAAGACGTCCTGAAATCGGAAAAAATCTTTGCCGAATACAAAAAAGCGTGATTCTCAATGAGAAAGCGGAATCAGATTAGTGACATAATGAAACAAAAAATAATAAAACATGAAATCATGACATACAAGATTATACGAAGAGGGTTTTGCAAGATATTCACAAGTTGGAGTCACTTGTTGTCCCTTAACTAGAAATTTCGAATTTTAACACCTTCCCGAACTTTGAATATAAATTTGACTATTTGTATTCACCATCACCACTATGTAAAACCTAGATTATGATTTCAATTATTAATCAAAAGTTATGCTGATTCTCGTGTAAACGAACAAAAAGGAGACATTTTTTACGTAAAAAATTCACAATTCCTTTACTCCTTGGAAACTAGTCAACTCACTAGATCGAGACATCGAACTGTTACAGTATGTTGTATTGCATGAATACGTTGTGCGTCCGCAAACAGGATTTTATTTTAGGGGTTAAAAATGAATTCTACCCCAAGAGCTTTTATAAGTTACGAAAAAATCAAGGCTTTTGAGCGCTACTTATTGAATGCTATGCAATTGGTAAAAATTTCAAAAAAATTTTTTTATCATATCTCAATAGCAACATTGTTTTAGTCATATATGTACAAGAAATATGTCTTCTAAACTAGCCTAATGACGAATTAATTAATAACCTGTTGACTTCGATTAGAGAAAATATCTACGATTTATCCTAAAAATAGGTTGTAAAAAAGATAAATAGAAATGAAGATTCAAAAGTTGGCATTAGGTGCCAAAAAGTTCGATATATCAATTTTACATTTTAGAGATGGGCCTGGTTCACGGCTCATTGAGATTAGCTGGCATGTCTATAGAAGGACGATTCACTGTCATGAATTAAAATCGTAAACTAGGTGCTATATAAATACATACGTTACGCTGGCCTTACCAATATTTTTGTGACTTGTATCCAGTAGATTTGCATGTGGCAAATGATCGTGCGGAATGATCAAGTAATGAACTGGAGCACGAGGCACTCTATCGTTGATCGCAAAAGCTTTTCCATCCTACCTAATGATGAATTATTTCAATACAAGACTATTGATACATTTATAAGATCATCATTCAAAACTTTTTTCCTATTCCGTCCATGTTTTGACTCAGTAAAAACAATGGACAAAATACAAAACATGATACATATTTTTAGACCAAGAATGCCTTTTATATTCAATTTTTGATTACTTATCTATTGTAAAATTTAAATTAGAAACTTATCCTAAAATTTAAGATACCACCAATCACTTTATCTGACCAAATATGAAGGCAGACGTTTTGCCTCGCATCTTTTCGTATTTATTAATAATTGTACACTTCCATAATTTTGTATTTTATCAGTTTTGCGTATTAGTAATATATTTCTTTCTTCCTAAATATGAAAAAATAATCGGAATGTACGCTGATTTGCGGGCCCAAAATTTTCCAAAAAACTTAATTTTATGGTAGTGGAGAGCTAATTTTGGATTTTAAGTGTTAATTTCAGATTCTAACTTGGTTTTCAATCCAATCGTTTGTCACAAAACGCTCGATTTTTGACCGAACATCAGAAATTTTGGAAAAACTGAATGTTGTCGAGATAAGAATCTGAAAATATAACGTCTTTTTTATGACAAAATTTCCAAAGAGAAAATGCTGCAAAAGAACGAAATGAGGAACGGCCAATAAGATATCCTATGAGACCTGCAATATATTAACTCGATTGAAAGAAAGAAGTAGTTCGGTTCTACATGAGCAGCCACCTAATTACGCGGAGCTCAAACATTTTTCAAAGGTAAAAAAATGTCGAAAAATTGATGGCGGGAGCAATAAACAAAATTATTCGACATTTCTCATCAAACTCTTTGGCATAAAAAATGGCGAAAAACAAATTTTTTTGGAAATTTTGTTCTGTGGGTCTTTCGAATTCTGAGAGGTCCACCAAGAATCCTAGTCCCCTAGCCCATGTGTGGTTTCATTTATGTGAAGAAAAAAGGAGAATAACCATAGCATGCATACGTACGTTATATATGAAATCTTGATTACCATCCACTCTTGGAACCATTGTGCAAAAAATGCAACCTGAATCTTTAGATAAACGAGATGTGTCTAATGCATCGGGCCGATTTGACGCAGACGGCATATTTGAATTAGACATTGTGCAACTCGAGGAGTTATAACTGCGATAGTGTAATTTTAAGAAATTTCGATATCATTAACAGAGCAACAAAGCCCGTAAAATCAAACAGACATAATCCTGGAACGAAACGTGTTATCAACGTATCAAAATTGACAAAGTAGACACTTAGGCAAGTAATTAGGTATTTAGATAGGCACGCTAGGTATCACAGTGCTCGCCACGAAATTTGAGCAATAAAGAACCGATTGAGTTTAATCAGGCAAGCTTTTTCACGACCTAATCGCCAGAGACCTAAAGAGTATGCTGACATCCTTTACTTTAAGATAACACGACTTAAACAGCAAGAAGCGCTGGTTAGTTAAGGAAACGCGACCTAAACGCTTAGGTCGGACTGTTTACGACTCAGCGCGCGTAGAGCATATTAATGTTGATTATACTCGTTCAATTCATGTGCATATGATATTGTGTACATATATGCGCAACTCGCGCGCTATCTATCTTATGTCTATTTGAGGACGCGCGCTGAAAGTAAAACAGGTCAGGATACTCTTTAGGGTCGTTGGCAATCAGGTCGTGAAAAAGTGTCTTCAACTAAACCTGATCGGTTCTTTATCGTTCAAAGTTCGTGGCGAAACTGTACCTACTTGCCATACATGAGCTAGGTTGAGGTGGCCGGAGGAGGTGAAATCCAGAAATGGTCATCTAGTAAATTGTGGTCATTGTTTTTTGTACTAGGTCTCTTTAAACATATACAAAGAGTAGCAAATTATGAGCAGTACACTGGGTTTCTTGACTCTTCTTAGTGAAGTTTAAAGCTAACCAATGAATTTCTAATGATTAAAAATACAAAAATTGTCAATATGGTGCGGAGCGATAGGAAATTTTGACATTTTTACCGTTTTCAGATGAAATGGTCAGCCTTTTTCCGCAATAAGCCTTGGAATTGTCTTGCAGCAACTTCCGTTTTCTGAAAGTCGCCTGGCAGTACCTGATTTTCCAAAACCTTAGGTAGGGGTAATATTTCCTCTCACCCCCTTCCTATGCTCATGTGAGCTATTTGCCTAGGAATATTGACATATCTAAGCTACGCTTAATCCCAACAGTCCTTGCATTGCCTCTGATTTTTTCCGCATTCGTTGACTCTTTCATCTTTTAAAATATTTTAAAACCATCTCACGTACGTTTTAACGCATTTGCATTTTACATATATATTCATTCATGATGTGCTTTTGAGGGCAGCAAATAAAATTTGTGTTTATTTCAGTTTTTCGTGATTGTAGATAGAGAGGCCACGATTAAGATTAAAAACTTTGAAAAAATTCGACAGATGCTAAAATGCATAAGTATCACATCAAACAAAACCCATCATTAGGGACAACCGTTTCTCTTTCAACATTTAGGGTTTTTTGTGAACTAAAATTTCGAAATGTGGAAAGAAATTTGGGCTTGGTTCACATTGTGGCATATTTTTGTAATGCAAAAATGCGTTCTAGAGAGGCTGAATTCCAAATTTTTCCAGTGCATTAATTTATTTTTAATGTTTTTTTATTGATGGTCGTGTTGCGCCGCATCAATTACTGCGCGTTTATTGAGCTATGTACTCTAAGATGCTTGACCACCATGTTTTCCAGCGATTTGAATGACATTGTAGACCAGACCCGAAATTTTTTTCCTTATTTTCCACATTTTGTCCATCTTTTTTGGAGGTCAAAAATCGTCCACAGATAAAGCGAACGTGTTGAAAAATCAGTGTTTTTTTCAGTAAAAAATCGAATGTATACATGTTGGCGGTAATTAGCTCACTTTGTTGTATATGAAATTTTTGCGCTTTACTAGGAATATCACGTCATTTCTATTAAAACTTGATTTTCCTACCTCCAGTAAAGCATTTTAGCCGATTTCTGGAGTCGCTTTTGACAATAAAAACTCAATAATTCATCAATATGGTGCGAGGCGCTAAACAATTTTGAAATTTTACCTCCCTAAAACGCATTTTCGCATTACAAAAATTGTCCGAATCCGCCGCAGCCTAAATATCAATAACACAACCAAGCCCGTATCCAGGGGGAATAGAGGGGCACGTGCCCGCCCGAAACGAAATATGAGAATGATTTTTCCCCCTACTCGCCCTATGCTTTTTTAGCCGAAAATCACAAAAAAATTTCGGCGCTTTGCGACGAATTTCACAATTATAGCTAGTCTATTTCGTCCCTAGCGCGCGGTTTAAAGTCTCCATTTTTAGTCTTCATACAACCTAAATCGTATTTTGCATACATGTCTGACATCTTCTGTTTTGCATAAATATTTTATGCAGAAAATGAGATTTGTTCAAGAGTGAGTCCATTAGCTTCTCACCATATTTAAGGCATCTGAGTAGCAACATTTACAAAGTGTACTGCTCTGGTGGTCATAAAATGTCTTTTTTGATTCATCCCTTGGTCCCCCTTACGTTTTTGAAAAGTTTTCGTTGTGCAACAAAAACAAAATCCTGGATACGGGCCTGACTGGACACAACTAATAAAATTAAATGAATTCAGCACAGTGCGCCGTAAAATTTTGAAATTTCACCTCTCTAAAACACGTTTTTTCATTACAAAAATGTTCCACAATTGTCAACCAAGCCCATACATTTTTTCCATTTTCCAAAATTCTGGTTGACAAATAGACCAAAAAGTGGAAAAAACGGTGTGCTTGACCAAGACGAAAAATCGATATGTCCTGCACATGATTCACCAATCGCTGGTCTAGATGTAAAACGCCAAAAAAACTGTTTTGGGTGTCCAAAACCTACCATCTTGTGGATAAACATAGAGACCAAAAACTACCAAAGACTCCCAAAAAAACTATCAAAATAATAAACTAAGTACCAACCTCTGTTTATTTCCTCGAGATATGGTTCACACTGTTAACCATATTCAAATTTTTTCACATTTTAAATTTTAATTCACATTCTAGGGGTCTAGGGAACGTTTAAAAATTGAGCGCGCATGTTGAAAAAACCGATGTTTTTTGCAGAAAATTCATCCTATATAAAATGGCGAGACCCAAAACGAGTTTTTGAACATTTTGTTGTTGATATAAATGTATTATACTACAATGAATATAAGGACAAGCAATATGTTTTATCTCCTAAAACTGCATTTTCAGACCTTGCACTTTAGCTGATTTCTTAAGCCTCATCGAAGAATAAAAACTCAATAATTTATCGAAATGGCGCTAAGTGCCAGAAAATTCGGAGATTTTACCAACTCCCAAAAACAGTGATCGTACGGGGACCCCGACCCCGAAAACCCCGGCCTAAACCCCGACCCCCGACCGGTAGGATGCAACGGATATCCGGATCCGGATCCGTTATTATCCGGTATTATTTTGGATCCGGATCCGGATCCGGTATTTTGAAAAATTCGTAGATCCGGATACGGATCCGGATCCGCTATTTTGGGAGGCAAGATCCGATCCGGATCCGGATCCGTTATTTTTATCAGGCTTAAAACGGATCCTAAACGGATCCAAGAGATTGCGATAAAAGATCATTGAACCTTTGAATTGTATTGAAGAAACAACATCATTATGAGACAAAAGCTTTACTTTGATTGACTTTAATACTCAAATTCAATGACAGGCACATTGTATTTAAGAAACAGCAGCTTTTCTGATTGCTCAAAGTCATTAGCTCGACTAACCGCTCATCTATATCAATTGATCTTGCTATTCATTTTTTACCCTTAAATCGTACATAAGTTAATTAGGAATCCTCTCATAAAAATAAAATATTTCATACAGCAAGTAAGCATGCTTCCATTGTCATTTGTAATTTTTGTCTTTTCATGTTTCAAAGCAGTCTTTTCGCAACCTGCAAGCGTTTTCTCTGCAAAGGAAAGTAGACATGCCTGACGCGAATCTTTTACAATCTGTGCTTAGCAAGCAACACCTCTTTCCTTTTCTTTCGATCTGCTGAGACTCCACTGCTTTGAACTTTTCACAATCCGCCGCACGCTTAGTTTGCAGACGCTTTTTCATACAGGTGGCACCAGCGTTTTTTTTTGTACTGAAAAAGATTTTTCCCAATGTACAAAAACTTTTTCGGCACCGTCTTTTGTACATGTAAAAAGATTTTTTGGGAAGACAAAAATTGCAAAAAAGGTCTTGGGTCATTGCAAAAATTTTCGGTGCTTTGCGCCGGAATGAGTAACTGTGTGCTGCATATATCTTTAAATTGACAGAAATTGGATTCCAAAAGGAAAAATGTCAAATTTTTTGGCGCTTAGCGCTCTTTCTTAAGATGGATAGCGATTTTTACTCTTGGAGACGCAGAAATTTGCTAGAATACACTACCAAAAGTCGAGCAACTCTGTTTTTAACATCAAAAATCGCTACTGTACCATATTACCCAAAAATTGTGTGTACAAAATGCGCTACAAAGATTTTTAAGAAGACAAAAACTGTGAAAAGGTGTAAAATTCCCAAATTTTGCGCTCCGCGCCGAAATGAGTAATTGTTTGTCTCAATTTGGTATCTTTAAAATAGCAGAATTTACATTTAGAATGGAAAGATGCTTCACTATTCTAGCGCTTCGCGCCGTTTTGAGACAACTTTTAATAATTTTTGGCGTTAGAAACCCAGAAATTAGATAGAATACGCTACCAAAGATCGAAAACCCTGTTTTACCACACTAAAATCGCTATTGTACTATAATACACCAAAATTTGCATGTACTAAATGTACAAAGACTTTTGTAGGGACCATCTTTGTACATGTACAAACGGACCTTCTTGTACAAAAAAACATCACTGGGTGGTACCCCCTACTCGCTTCTGAAAGCCTTTGCTGCGCAAAGATTACATTGCGATTTAGTTTCGTTATCAGCTAGCGTAAAATAGTTACAGATAGGACTAGACATGCTTTTTGGCATTTCCGATTAGCGAGAGGAAGACGCCAGATTCGCAGTTTTTCAAGCTACAGCCGAATTAAGATCAACTTGACCACTGAACCAAGCTTCATGCAGCTTTGCTTATTTCATCATCTTACAGTAATTCTGCTTCTGAAACTAATGAGCATGTACTTGCGGAACAAAAATTTAAGTATTAAAAAAATTAAGCATTCATAATGCATATTCATGGATCCGGATCCGGATCCGTTATTTTAAGTTTTATGGATCTCGCATCCGGATCCGGATCTCAAGATATTTTGAATTGTACGGATCCGGATCCGGAATCCGGATCCGATATCATTGGAAAAACCCGGATCCGTTGCATCCGTACCGACCGGGGGCATGATTTTTCGAGTCGGGGTTGAACCTTTTCTCGGGGGTGAAATATAGCATTTTATTTGTTGGTACATAGAAGAATCGTATAAATAGCAAATAAATTCGGAACAAGGACGATTCAATCACCAGCAAAATTAATATGTTAAACTCGATACTCGCGATATTTCATAAAAAGTAACGCCTGGTCAATTGTTACGACGTACATACATGTTCGCATATTTTCCATCATGAAGTGCGCCGAAATTACTGCGGAATCACAGGCATAGCGGGGGGAATGGAGGCACATGCCCCCGGAATTTTTCAGAAATTATGCTGATTTTTCTGGCGCAATGTGTCCAGAACAAAAGGCACAAACGTCAAAATTTTCCGGCGCTTCGAGCCGAGTCATTATTATTTATTGTTATACAGACTCCAATGAATTTAAAAGCTTGAATCTGTTAAAATAATCCACCACTTCGCAGTACTTTAGTGATTTAATGCACTATTAGTTTATTGAATGAAACTGCACATGCTTGTTGAACATACATAATAGTGCGTGTGGAACCGTCTGCGTACCAATTTGTCTATTCTCTGCTTTGTTTATCTTTCTTTACAAGGACACATAATTCTATTTTAAATGCAAAGGAAAGGCCAAATTTTCTTTGTGGTTTTTGCGCATTTTCTGTTTTCTGAACTAGCTAATAAGAAGGCCACAAATGGGCCTGAAATATGGTAAGAACAAAATTTTCTATTGATACATCTTTCAATGACTTTATTGGTTGCGAGTTGCGAGCGACTCCGTTAAGGCTGCTTACAAACTTAGCAGAGGTCGAAAAACGCATTTCAGCTCAGAAGTTTTGTGCAGTGTAGATGTTCATCAATTTTAAGTTTTTTTTATTAATTCAGAACCGAGATTTTGCCAATTTGCGAAAAATTTTAGCTTTACTAATTAAAAATTGGAGTGTTTTTTTTTTGCAAAATTTTCGGGGGTTCTGCTTGACATCAGCATGGGGCGCTTGAGCGCTCTCCAGCCGCATAATCTCGTTCTACATGTTGAAAGAGATTTTAGGAGGGCAAAAAAGGCAAAAGGATTAGAATTTTTAGCAGTTTCGGCGCTTCGCGCCGCAATTAGTTTATCTGTTCTGTATGATTTTAACGCGGTATAAATTGAGTTTAAAGAGTAAAAACGTCAAAATTTTCCTCATGCTTAGCACCGCCGATTATTGTCTTAGGGCGGTAAAATATGACCGAATTTCTCGATGCTTTGCGCCACTTATGATTTCTGAACTGTTTGTCAATCAGCAGGCGAAAATTCTACATGAAAAAACGGTAAAAATTTCGAAATTTTCGGCAGCTTTCGCGCCATTGGCTCCTCTACAATCAGTGCGCCATAGAAAACCGTTATGAAAAAACTGTGGAAGAATACGAAAAAAGCGAGAGCGATTAGTGACAAAAACTGAAAGTAATGCTAAATTGCTAAAACCATGTTTGAACTTGGAATGAAAATATAAATGTTGAACATAATCCGAGTTTTTATTAGTATGCTCTACAAACAAGTGAAGGTATCGTTTTTATCCTTTTCAAAATCGGTATGTAATCATGCAAATGTTAATTGTTAATCTTCAACCCCCACCCCACCCCGACCCCAAAAAACCGGGGTTTTTCATCCCCCGACTCTCACCCTGATCGGGGGTGAAAATCTGACCCCGCACGTTATCACTGTCTAAAAAAGCATTTTTGCAATAAAATTGCTGCAAACAGGCGCGGTGCGGCCTAAACATCAATGGTAAATAATCAGATTAAATCGATGTGGCGCAAAGCGCCAAAAATTTTTTTGAAATTTTACCTCTAAAAAGCATTTTTGCATTACAAAAATTGTCCAAAAACCCGTGCAGAAGATAAGAATTTTAAATCATAGTTAGTACACTTCTAGAACAAGCTGTCGAAAAAAAGCAGCCGGCGAGCACTGCGCGGCTTAACATCGATTATAAATGTAAAAATAAATTTATCCGCGCAAAGCGCCGGAAAATTTTGAAATTTGGCCCTCTAAAACGTGTTTTTAGATTACAAAAATTGTCGAAATCCGTTTGAAAGATGAGGATTCTCAATTAAAATGAAGTTCTTGGGCATGTGAATAAAAGTGCTGCGATCGGCTTGCATTACAAAAATTTTTCACAATGTGGACCAAGCCCGAAATTTTTTTCACATCTCAAAATTTTGGTTCATTAAAACCTCTAAATGTGGGGAAAAATGGTGAACCTAACATAGGACCATTATCAGAATGATCTAAACAGAAGGCGAACAACCAGTGTTGCCGGCAGTAATTATTTGCAGTCAAAAACCAGTGGCCTAGACTGCAGGTAATGTAGCACACAATGTAAAATTATATGCAGTCAAAAACCAGCGGCCTGGACTGCAGGTAATATAGCACACAATGTGATACTATATGCAGTCAAGCTGAATGGTTATTGATATGGGGAGCTGGCGCTTTGCTCGCATTTCAACCTGTAGTAGATGGGTTTAGAAGACACTTTTATTTGAAATGGTCTGGCAGATCTACTTCCTTGCTAAAGAATGTTTTTGCGCTGCATGGGTAGCAGCTTCAATAGCTGCCCAGTCACCCAATAGCGCATTTTGATCGGCCAGTGTAAGCTCTGGTCCTGCCTTACAGATATTAAGTACCTAGCTTTTGCTGTTCTTGTTCTCATTCTGGGGAATTGTTTCACTCTAGTGGATATAAAATGCCTTAAGAACATGTACGTACCTACAGGAAAATACATAGGTGCATGCCAATGCATTGAGTGTCTATATAGGTACTTTATTTTTAGCCATTTTTGCCCCTTTCTTGCACAATAAAAGAATTCCCAGAATGAGGACAGGAACAGCAAAAGTTACTCAATATCTATCATGCAGGACCAGAGCTTACGCTGGCCCATCTAAATACGTCTAATGAGTGGATGGGCAGCTATTGAAGCTGCTGCCCATGCAGCAAAAAAGATTCCTTAGAGAGAAAGCAGATTTGCCAGACCATCTCAAATAAAAGTGCCTTCTAAGACCATCTACTACAATTTAAAATGCGAGCAAAGCACCAGCTTCCCATATCAATAAGCATTCTACTCGACTACATATAATATCACATTGTGTGCTATATTACCTGCAGTCTAGGCCGCTGGTTTCTGACTGCATATAATATCACATTGTGTGCTATATTACCTGCAGTCCAGGCCGCTGGTTTTTGACTGCATATAATTTTACATTGTGTGCTATATAATTTGCAGTTAGGCCGCTGGTTTTTGACCAGTGATCGGACTGAGAGTACTTTTGGATTCGGCCTCGGCCTCGGCTGAAGCGACTTAAAATCCTTGCCAAGGCCGAGGCCGAGGGTAATGCCGAGGGTCAAGCTTATATACCTATACCCATAAATAGTACTCTTAGAATATTTTGTATGCACTTGAGCTAAAGAATAATCGTAATATTAAACACTTTATCGAACTAAAACAAGTCTTTATTACTGTTAGCCAGAATTCTTATTTTAATCTGATGAAGCTGATGATTCATCATCAAAATCTAGATCATCTGAATCTGACTTAGCCTCATCTATTTCGCCTTGCTGTGCTATCGCGTAATCGTCATCGTCATTCTTTATCAGATTCTTTAAGGGCACACTATTATAACCAACTGCTAGCAGATGGTGCATTAATTAATTAATAAATTAATAGTATTACATTTTTGAATGAATATTTATGGTTATGTTTGATGAAAACAATAACAATAAGGGCAATGGAATGACCTTTAACATCAAATTCATACAGAATAATAAAAGAAAAATGTCTGGATGAATGAATTGAACAGTCTACTGCTTTAAAAATAACTACATACATGTACTTGAAATCATACCTGGGCAATGGCCGGACCTTCAGCCTATTCCGGCAAGCCATTTTTAGGTTGGTTGGCAACTTTCCGAAAAAGGTTGCCTAGTAATCATTGAAATTTGTACCTATAATATTTTGATTAGTTTTTTACCCCACTTTAAATGTTTTTTGTAGTCATCTAAATAACAGTTAAAAAACGGCGCTTATTTCACATTGTGAAAATAGAGCTGAAATTTATAATTTTGTCTTAATAGATAATTGCCTCATGCATGAGATCAGTGTAGATTAATTTGTGTTAGCAGCAGCAAAAAAGAAGTCTTTTAATCAAACGCGTAGAACCGTGTGGCAAAAATACAAACATGACTCCAAGTAAGCTGTTTCATTATTTATAGATATTATATTGTAAAAGAAACTCGCCTCTCTTGAAAAACAAATAATGCTTTATTTGCCTGTGTGTCCATGATAATTCGTGTTTTATATTCGCTACTTTCTGTATTTCACCTTTATACGTTTTATCCGAATAAAGTATTATTATTATTAAGCCTGGGCTACTGCCAACGGCCCGTCAGATCAAAATAGTTGTAAAATTTCGACCAAATTATTGAAGAGATAATAAATTGCGAGTAACCTATTTTGTATTGCTCGTGCTACTCTCATCTCAATTAGCTTCTAGGCTATATATGAATTCACTACCCCTCACTTTGCTGCAAGATGTGGCATGGCGCTCTTTGAACCTTCATTGAAGGGAAACAGACGTTAGAAGAAGCATAAAGCATCTGCTTATATTTAATAAAATGGCGTCTCGTGATTTTCAAAATTGCTTACTTTCGCTCTGTTGAAGATAAGGCTTCTATATAATTGAGCGATAAATGCAAGTCTCCGCTGGACCTAGGAATTATACTTCAAGGAAATTCGCATTGACTGAACGCTTTTATTGTTAATGCATACTTGTTACCGGCGCCTAAAGTTATTTTACGTATCTATATTCAAGATGCCCGAATGAATTTTTGATTATCGAATATTTCTATAAAACGCCATTAATTATTGATTTCCCATAACTTTATTAGAAATTAGAGATGTGGAGGAAGATCGTACGATAATATTACAAATATTGAAAAAAGAGCTGTTCAATCAGCTAACGATTATGAATACGATATTCCTACCATCAACTGAGCTAAAACTTTTGCACGCTTACGAAACTTGATCAAACGATCACATGCGGGTACGCTTGTGTCTACTAATTATACTAACGACAGTACGTCCTTGATAATTTTTAATATTTAATTGTTGTCCAACAGTCAGGTCCAGACATGTACAGCATGCAAATTCTGTGGGAATAATTAAAGCAGCTATTTTGGGCCAAAAATCGATGGTAACGCGTCGTGAAAAACATCGTTTTTTGACGTTTTAAATGATGCTTCATCTTCCTAGTACATAAAAACATGAAGAAATTTTTAAAAAAAATCAAAAAAGTCGAAAAAGTGAACAATATTCAGGTGAAAACATAATAATATGAAGCAAAGCGTTGACAATTTGACAATTTTGAGCAAATAGATGGCTAAAAACGCTTATAAAAAAGAATTTTTTATGCCAATTTTAGGGAAAATTTCGAAACCTCTGAAAATTTCTAAAAATCGACAAATCTGGTGGGTAAAAATATTTTTTATAAAGAATACTACACCCAAAAACCCTGCAAGATCATGTATGGTCAGGTCTGTATTCATTCATCAGCAGCTTAAGAATGGGAAGGGGCCGGCCTAGAATAAACCGTCTTTATCTCGAATACTTGCTGGGATAGCTTGCAAACAGCATTTCTTGTTTTTTTCAACGTGTTTTATTAGGATAATAAAAATCGACGTTCTAATCGTTGAAATGGTGAAATCCGCAGAAAATCTTTCATAGCGCTAAGCGCCGAAAATTTCTATGACATAATCATGCAATTCTTGTCTTACCACATGCTATTTTACCTTCCAAAATTTTATCAGCCAATGGGACGACTTCTGCTCTCTCCCCAAAAACATAGCCTTGCCAAGATTCATTACATAAAATTAAATATGAACATATCAATTCAGCCTATCAAAGAACCTCCAAGCTTCAGTTGATTATGAGCATAGCTGGGCAAGCCTTAAAGTTCCGCTGAAAAATCAGGAGCTCAATTTTTTAGTTGGTTGCCTAGGTCAGAAAGTGGTTGAATTCTTAACATGTTAGTCTTGCTTCCACGCAAACTCCATTCATAATGCACGCTTTGTGTCGCACTACTTCTCGCGCGACATAATTAATGGTGTGTCAAAATTAAAAGTATAAAAAAATAGTGCAATCGATGATTTGCCTAGCAATTATGTTTAAAAACCCATTACTTTAGTAACAATTGACCTTTAATCTTGAGGGAGACATTTACCGCCTTTAATATGCTCATTTTTTAGGCAATCCATTGCAAAATAAAACTTTCACGGAGTTCCTCATTTTCATGTCAGCCAAATAGTATATACTCGCATTGCTTCATTTCAAATATAAATCTCAAATGCACGAAAATTGTCATAATTCAGCTACAACCACTAGACATCAATAATGAATGCACCAATCACTCGCGCCAAGCCGAAAATTTTGAAATTCAACTTTTGTGAAGCGCAATTTTGCATTACAAAAATTGTGCAAATGTGGCGCTATTTCTACATCAATGTCAGTACAAAATTAAATCCATTCAGCGAAGCGCCGGAAAATTTTGAGATTTCACTTGAGACGCAATTTGCATCAAAAAAAATTGTCCGATTCGGTGCTAAGCGCGATAATTTTGAAATTTAACTCTTGTGAAACGCAATTTTGCATTACAAAGATTGTCCAAATTTGGCGCGCTTAAGAACAATAACAAGTAATAAAATTAAATCAATTTTGGCGCAAAGCCGGAAATTTTGAGATTTCACCTGTTTGAACGCAATTTTGTATAACAAAATATCCGAATTCTCGCGCGAAAATGAAAATTTTGTAAATTTAACTTTGTGAAACGCAATTTTGCGTTACAAAGAATTGTCCAAATTTGAAGCGGCTTAAGCATCAATAACAAGTAATAAAGTTAAATCTATTTGAAGCGTGAAGCTGGAAAATTTTGAGATTCACCCTTGAAACACAATTTTGCATAACAAAAATTATCTGAATTCGCGCGATGCGCTCGAAAATTTTGAAATTTAACCTTTAGAAATGCAATTTTCCATACTAGAAAAATCGTCCGAATTTGGTGCGGTTTGAGTCAGCCAATAACAAGTAATAAAATTAAATCTATTTGATCGAAGCGCTGAAAATTTTGAGATTCCACCTTTTTGAAACGCAATTTTGCATTACAAAAATTGTCCGAATTCAGCTGCCTAAACATCAATAACAAGTAATGTATGTATATAAAAGACTAGCGTTTCTTTACACATAAAACAGGTGGACAGACAAGTATGGCTATTTTGAATACATCGATGTGTAGAAGATCACAAAAATACATCATGTGTTTTATTTTGATTTGACGAATTATTATTTTCTCTAGATTTGGCATTACCTACTTAAGTATACCTCTGAATTGGCGCATTGACGTGATTTTTAGAGAACCCAGTAACTCCATTCGCTTGTCGTGGGATTTGATAATCGCTGTTGGGATCTAAAAATGATTGCTGAGCCCCAAAATATTGCTTGGACCCCAAAAATCGGTTGCTGAGGTCTCAAAATCGATTGTTGAGTCTAAAAATCAGTTGGTGGGATCCGAAATAAGCAAAGTTGGGGTCTAAAATCAGTTCTGGCTCCGAAAATCGGTTGCTGGGGTCCTAAATCATTGTTGGGCTCCAAAATCAGTTAGGGTTGAAAAATCGGTTGCTGGGGTCTAAAAATCAGCTGGCCCAAAATCGGTTGCTGGAGGTGTAAAAATTGATTGCCATGGTCAAAAATCAGTTGGTG
>JAVLUZ010000396.1:146243-247273 GCA_036768485.1 Mermis nigrescens
GACCAAACCCAAAATTTTTTCACTTTTTCCGCCCTTTTTCCACGTTTTTGGAGGTCTAAAAACGTTGAAAATAGAGCACCCTGTGTTGAAAAATCAGTGTTTTTTAAGGAGTAACTTAAGAATATGGTACTTTCTGAATACTAACAAATAAACTTCAGAAGAGCGGATTTTTTTGCTCAGTACTCAGAACATGTTGAAAGAAGAGGCGCGGAAAAAAATTTCATCCGTCTATGATCAATATTACAAAAGCTATGGGTTTCTTTAATTAGCCTCTTCTCGACCTAAACAAGCATCTTATCGACCTAAGTATTTGAAGATTCAAACAGCTGAATGCAGAATCACATGTAGATACCCAATTTACGTCGACACATGCATCGACCTAAAGCATCTATACATTGACATAAGCATCTATACATCGACCTAAGCATCTATACATCGACCTAAGCATCTATAGGTATATCGATCTGAGCATCTATACGTCGACCTAAGCATCAATACATCGACCTAAGCGGGAGCGAACTCGACCTAAGCAGCTTGAAACACCTTTCAGATATACTAAGCCTAAGCCTGAGTATAATAGAAGCAAAAAACTTAGATTTTCGTATATCTTATCGAGTAAAACCGAAAAAACATGCAAAAAAATATGAAATTTTTTTAAGTTTTTAAAATTTCAAACAGCTTTCCGCGCCTTTTTTTCTTTTTTCTCCTTCATTGCTATGCTTCCTTCCGTTATTTCAGCCCATATTATTTATTTCTGACAAATGTAAGTCCTTGGATCGAGTCGTTTAATCGTCCCACGCCCAACACTCAAATCGAGAGTTTTGCTCTGCAACTTCGTATAGATCGATTTTCACCAAATTTTTTCCGCGCTTCAATTTATGATGTTATATCATTTTGGTAAAAAAATTTTTGGCATTCTCGTATTCGTTTTGCACCTTTTCTGAAAGTACCATATTCTTAAGTTTAGCCTTTTTTAAGTAGAAAACTTTATATGTACACATGCAATAGCGGTGTTTGATGCACTTTTTGTATAAAAATTTCGCGCTCTACAAGAAATATCACGATCAGTAAGTATACGTTTTTTTATGTTGAAACTTGAATTTCCTTCCTTCAGTGAAGCATTTTAGCCAATTCAGGAGTCGTTTTCGACAATTAAAACTATAATTTATCAAATGGCGCGAAGCGCCAGAAAATTTTGAAATTTTCGCTCTCTTTAATCATTTTTGCAATACAACAAATGTGCAGAAGGTAAGGATTTTCAATCGTAGTAAAGTTCTAGATCAAATTGTCGATGAAAATGTTGCGATTGACGCGGCACGGCTCAAAGATTAATAACAAGTCAGAATTAACCACTCGGCGCGAAGCGCCGAAAAATTTTTGTAGTTTCACCACTCTCTCTAAAACGCATTTTTGCATTACAAAAACTAACTGAATCCGTGCATAAGATAAGGATTTTCAATCGTAGTGAAGTTCTAGACCAGATTGTCGATAAAAATGCTGCAAATCGATGCGGCGCGGCTTAAAGATTAATAATGAGTAAGAATTAATTCAATTCGGCGCGAAGCGCCGAAAACTTCTTGAAGTTTTAGCTCTATAAAACGCATTTTTAACATTACAAAAATTTTCCACAAATGCCAAGCAAGCCCAAAAATCTTTTTCATTTCTTAAAATTTTGGTTGACAAATAGACCAAAGAGTGGAAAAAAACGGTGAAACTACATATACATGCCCTCAAAAACTACCAAAACGAGATTAGTAGAACTACCAACCTGGCAACACTGTGCTTAAAGTTGTTTACAGTATACAGTATTTTAAGTCAATCCGTTGCGACTACTAACCTGCGTTTCATATTACAAATTGTTTCATAAATAAGTAAACAAACTACCCCCCCGATAGCGGTACCAGCCTACCCACGTGCTTATATACATAAAGTCCGTTTCATTTCTTCGAGACAATTAGCTTGCAGATTGCGATAATAGCATTCATTGATTTAATTTAAAATCATCGTAATCCGTCGGCATACTTTCGGAAATATTCATAAAATTTATGCCCAGATTTATGTGAAACAGACTATAGGTAGGTACCTACCTTTGTCATTACCATCTTGATATTTCAAGTACTTTTGTAGCCACTTTAACTTTTCAAAAGCTCTCGAATAGGAAACTAACTGACTGCTGGTGTCACTACAAAAGCACAGCATGGCCGATCTTGGGGAGTCGAGCTTTTTTAGGCCTTGATGACCAAACTGGAAAGCGTGCATAAAGCCTCCATTTACCGTGCCCTATGCCGGAGGCATAATGAGAGAAAAATTGTATTAATATTAATATTAATATTCTTTTAATATTAATATTAATATTTAATCACTCTATTAATATTCTTTTCTGTTCTTCCTTATCCATGTGTCCAAAACTTTGACTAGCCACGTTTTGACTTCAGAATGGATTAGCTTGGTGAGAAGTTATAGAGTAGAAGACAATATTCATTTTTTGGCCTATTTCCAGTGATATCACAAAAAGTCAAAAATGGAAAAATAAGGTTCTAATAGCAAAATGTAGTAGTTTATTCCTATCCAGCTTTTCAACTGCAACTCCTGGTTGTGTTTGACGCATCAGTCATCTACTTTTCTTAGTTTTCCATGGATATATATGTACACCAGGGCCCTGTTGCATAAAAGTCAATAGTCTATTGAAATCAAGTAGTTCTATTGAATTCAATAGTTCCAAATAGTGTATTGAAATTCTGTTGCATAACAAACTATTGCAGACTGTTGAATGCAATAGGGCTTTTCAACAGTAGTCTCTTCAAATCAGTCATTTTTCCTTTTCTTTTGTTCTTGTACTGAATTGAGGTGCTTTTTTGTTTTTGTTAGCTTTGTGTTTGTTGCCAATTAATTTATTTTACTGCTAATCTGTCTTATTTTTTAGAAAATGTATGATAATAAACGTTTGATTCTTCTTGACTTGATTTATTTAAAAAAATATATTCGGATCATTTTCTGATACTTTTGTAGCAGGAGTGCTACTACAGGGCTAGAAATGCCTGCTTTGAAGTTTAACCCGTGACGTTGATGTTTCATTGTTTCTCAATATCATTCAATACTTTGCGCAGTTCTGAGCAACAGCTCGAGTGTGAGTCGCAGGGACGTAACCAGGATGTTATTTTGGGGGTGTCTGAACAGTTTTGGGGGGTCTCAAATGGTAAAAAAACGACGTTCAACTTGAAGATGGCTTATTTTCCTTTACTTTCCCCTTTGAATTCTTTGTGACGATTCCATTTTGGGGGGGGGTCAAAAGACCCCACTGACCCCCTCTGGTTACGTCCATGAGTCGATTAGTACTACACACGCGAATCAGAGCGGAAGATCCGGGAAACCGGTGCGGGTAAAATTTTGCTCACGTAACGGTGGGAGGCGGCGCCCCCGTTACATATTGGAGGTCCCAGAGTTCGTTCTCTGGAGTTGTCTGCGCTTACGCTTTCTCCTAGAGGGGAGTGTAGCAGGAGTGCTACTACACGGCTAGAAATGCCTCCTTTGAAGTTTAACCCGTGACGTTGATGTTTCATTGTTTCTCAATATTATTCAATACTTTGCGCAGTTGTGAGCAAGAGCCCGAGTAGTCGATTAGTACTACACCATGAGCGTAGCTACGTGGAGGCACTTGAGGCACGTGCCTACCCTAGAAGAATTTCGATTTATGTTTGGCCACAACTTTACTGACTATGAACTATTACAACTTTGTGTTCTGTTACTGTAAGTGATAACATCATCTTAGAGTTGTTGCCTCGCCTGTCTTGCTTGGCGGCGTCGATTCGTTTCTTGTAGTGCTGTATCACCATGAAACGCCAGGCGACTTTATTTGATTTTTTAATCAGCCTATTAGAGCCAGGCATGCCTCCTCAGAGTCTAGCTCAAGTAATCCACCATATTCGAGAAATAGCGATGAGAATGAAACGATTGCTAGTAGCGGTGGTGTTCATGCCTCAGATCATAGGCGTAGCCAGGATTTTTGCATGGGGTATCCAAAAAAGAATTTTCCCGTCTGAAAACTCATAAAAACGGACGGGGCCTTTGAATAACGTGTTTTCAGGGCTTTTCACATCCTCCTGCACTATTTAAGCAATCGGAAAATTTATTTTTTCATTTAAATTTTTTACATTTTGACGAAAAAAATGTTTATTATGCGCTGGAAGCAGTGTTTTTTTACAAGGTTCGTTTGTACATGTATGTGCAAAGATGGTCTCCAAAAGCAGGGGCGTAGCCAGGGGGGAAGGGGGAATTCTCCTGAGGAAAATTTCGAATTTTTAGAAATAGATCTACGCGGTTGCGTAACGCTGTCCTGCGACGATTTTGATGTGAATAAAACAAAAAATTCGGCGCTTCGCGCCGATTTATTCTAGTTTTCGCCATTATTTTAACATAATGGCAACAAACAAGAGAGAGACAAAACAAGAAAATATCTATTGTTCAGAAAAATGCAGTAAATTTGGTAAAACATAAATACATGATAAAAGAGTGACAGAACAAAAGGACATACAGATCACGGAGTGTGATACAAGTAGGTATGATTCAACAATAAAATTGTAAAATCTATATTTAGCAGCTCTTTTTATAACGAACCAACGTTAGGAGAAGCGACGACATGAACAGGTAGCTTGTTCCGAATTTTTGAATATCTTAAGGAAAAGTTATTGAGGTGAGCATACAACTGCTAAAGTAAGTTGATAAGGAAAATCGTTGATAATTTGATACAGAAGACAGAGACATATGTAAAGACAAAGAAAATAAAATATAAAAAATATAATAACAAAGAATAAAGCGTTTGTCGCCATGAGAAGATTAAGTTCCTTTTTGCAAACATTTCTAGTCAAGATAAATTCAAAAGTAAGGAGAAGATTCGTTCGCTTTGTGCAGATTGCGTTTTTAAAAGCTGTCTCAGCACTGGGAACATGACAAGTCTACAAAATCTTCGCACCTCATGCGTGTTAAGAACAGTCATTCTGGCATGAAAATATAAGAAAATTTCCGCGCTGCGTGCCAGTCTATTTTATCTATTCATCAATTGAATTAAGGACCATGATTCGGACGATTTTATGAAAATTTTAACATAATTTGGCGAAATTTTCCGTCGCTCTGCCCCGGACCCCGCTGGGGCGCTTGAGCGCGCCACCCCAGACCCACAGCCCAAAAAGATTTTTGGGACGACAAAAACTATAAAAAGTTGTAAAATTCTCATAAATTTTAGGCGCTTCGCGCCAAAATGAGTAATTGTTTGTCCTACATATCTTTAAAATGGCAGAATTTGCATTTCGAATGGAAGAATGTCAAATTTTTCGGCGCTTCGCGCCGTTTTAAAAAATTCTCAGTGATTTTTTCCTTTTAGAGACCCAGAAATTAGCTGAAATATACTACCAAAAGTCGAACAACTCTTTTTACCACACTAAAATCGCTACTGTACCATATTACAGTACCCAAAAATTTGTGTGTACAAAATGTAAAAAGATTTTTGGGAAGACAAAAACTGTAAAAAGGTGTAAAATTCCCAAAAGTTTTAGGCGCTCCGCGCCGAAAATGAGTAATTGTTTGTCCTACATATCTTTAAAATGGCAGAATTTGCATTTAGAATGAAAAAATGTCGAATTTTTCGAAGCTTCGAACCGTTTTAAAAAAATTCTTATTGATTTTTGCCCTTAGAGACCCACAAATTAGGTAAAATACACTACCAAAAGTCGGACAACTCGGTTTTTACCACAATAATATCGCTACTATACCATAATAAAAATGACAAATTTTTCGGCGCTTCGCGCCATTTTGAGACAATTTTTAGTAATTTTTGGCGTCAGAAACCCAGAAATATGCTAAAATACACTATCGAAGATCGAAAACCCTGTTTTACCACACTAAAATCGCTACTGTACTACATCATAGTACACAAAATTTGGACTTGCGATGATCAACATTCACAGAGATAAAGATTGATATCAATGTTGTTCTTGATGATTTCATGATTTTAAAGCCAATAACGAGGAGTCTTAAATAAATTTGCATTTTGTTAAGTTACTTGGCAAAAATTATGGTGTTTTTAGCTTTTCACAGTGAGATCTACTCACTCAGAAAATTCAAAGGTTAACCTTTTTTAAATTATAATAAAAAATATGCTTTATGTATATATGAATAGGCGCAAAGCGCCCAAAAATTTTAGGCTTATTCAAAAATGTGCTAAAATCTATTCAGGCGGTGATTCAGATGAGCTTTGAGTATTTTCTATTTTTTTTGTTTGAAGGATCCCTGTAAAAAATACTGGTACTTCCAGAATTTTGGGGGCCGATCCCCAGGCACGTAGCTAGCCGTCCTATTTTTGGGGACTAACACCAATTTTGGGGGGACCAAGCCCATAAAGGCCAAAAATAGCACAAAAAATGTTTAAAAGGTCCTATTTTTCCGATTCTTCTGAATTTTTGTGGGTCCGGACCGGACTCCCCCTTATTCCCCCAGAGCTACGTGCCTGCTAATCCCCCAATCCCCATAGCTGTTCTAGTAGCAACCTGATGGTTTCCCTGATTGGTTAGGCGGTCATTTGATTTGTGATTCATATGGTACTTAATGCAACAGCCAGTAAATTTGTTCGATTTCTAAGGTAGGTAGCTAATGAAAGTGTCTGAAAATTGATATTCATTTTTTTGGTCGGTTGGACTGAGCATCATATGCGATTAGTAGGAATAATATACTGTATTGACTAAACTATTCAAGATATATAGCTTTTTTGTTTTCTAGCAAATTTGTATTGCTAATTGCCATGAATATGTTACAATCACACTTATACATATGTAGTCCTTTAGTATGTGCAGACTTTTTGTATGTTAACTGGATGTGCCTACCCTAGGAAAAATCCTGGCTACGCCTATGACTACACACGCGAATCAGAGCGAAGATCCGGGAAACCGGTGCGGGTAAAATTTTGCTCACGTAACGGTGGGAGGCAACGCTTCCGTTACACTTTGACCAAAGAAGATAAGACGGCAGTTTGGAAAACCCTATTGACATACTGCACTTCGTTTTCTAATGGCCTTATAATATCGCAATGAGTTCCATCTATACATCCAATAACACAGGGTAACTTTCCAAATTTATAAAATTTATTCGTAATAGTATGCAAATTTTCTGGCCATATAACGACATTCAGCAAAATTTTATCATTAACACCATCCACAAATCACTTTAATGTTCGTGATGTGAACCCCTTGAGCATCACCAATTAATTTAAAGCCCCCATTTACAGGCAAATATCGCAAAGAAAGTCGAATTTGTTGCTCCACAGCATTCGTGGGCAGCAAAAAATTCTGGGGGTGCAAGATTTTTTGAAAGTCAAAAAATGGCCTTAAAAATGGTGGTAGGGCAATAAAAACACCATTTTTCGACGTTTCTCATCAAGCAATATCCATTGGCATCAAAAAATTGCGGAAAAAACGAAAAAAATTTTTCAAAAATTGAATTCTGGGGGAGGTATTTTGATTTCTGGGGGGTATTTTGGTTTCTGGGGGGTGCATACCCCCAAACCCCCCCCCCCGCCCAGGTGTGCTCCACAGTAAGAGCGAAATTCCGTTTTGTTGGATGTTCATTAAATGGCCGTAATTCATCGATTAACAAATTGACGTGTTCATCACTGAGTCGAAATCTGGATAAATTATCACAAGGCAATAAATTAAAGTTGATCCGAGGCCGAAGAATCCGTCGTCTTCTCTTTTTAGCACAATGAAAAGTCTCATTTTCACTATCGGATGATGAACTGTGAAACATCTAAAATGAAAATTAGGTTTCATTCAATAGTAAAATGTTTCGAAAAAGTACCCTTCTGAAAAATAGCTCCAAAAGAGTCAATTCTCAACATCTAATTAAGAAAAAATATGGACATGTAGACAAATGGATGCTTAACAAAAATAACTAGGTGCCCGAATAGCTTATTTAAAAAGTTTTGAATTAAGCGAACTAACTTTCAAGAGTGTCAAAAGGACCTTGAAAAAAACGACCATTTTTCAATAGCAAGAGACCCCACAAATGCCGCTCATTATTGAAATAGAAAGTTTTATGCAACACTTGCTGAAAATCGGGTTAAAAATTCACTATTGACAACTATTGAATTAAATAGGAAATAGTATTTATTTTATGCAACGGGTTTGTTTTATTAAACTATTGAATTCCATACTATTGATGACTATTGAACTTTTATGCAACAGGGCCCAGGCGCCTATTCTCATGCATTGTTATAGTTTTTTAGTTGTACCTCTTTCAAAAATAATTTTCACAGAAAATAACATACATATTTAGAAAGAGCATAGAAATTGCACTAAATTAAAGCAATAACTGTTACAGCATGAATAGACGGTGCAGCTTAATGTGGACCAGGGGTTGATGGTGCAGTTCGACTGCAAAAACATGACGGTAAACCGAGGTTTAAATTGTCTATTATTGCTTTTCTAGAGTCTATTCATTCATCCGAGAGCTTTTTATAGTAAATGTTTACTGAGGCTACAGTGTATCCTCCTTTCTTATTTACTATAGGTTGCTAGAGCTCACTGGAGCTACAAAGCAGAGAAGGGCTTTGCAATAAATTTTTTGCATAAAATCTATTCTCGTCTTCCAGCAGATCAATCAACTTAAAGCGGGGACGTAGCTGGCCATCCTATTTCGGGGGGACCGACACCAATTTTGGGGGGTCCGGGGTCCAAAATGGACAAAAACAGCACAAAATAACGTGTAAAAAGTCCTATTTTTCCAATTTTTTCTGAACTTTGGGGGTCCGGCCGGACCCCCACATTCCACCCAGAGTTACGTGCCTGATTTACAGATAAAGGATAAGCGTTCAGCTCATATTTAGTTGACACTTAAACACAATAGACTAAGGCTCGTATTCACAAAGGCGAGGTAGTTTAGCTCGAGCTAAAGGTGTTAGCTCGAGCTACGTAGCTTAAGATTTGGCTCGAGCTAACTGTTAGCTCGAGCTGACGTTAGGTCGTATTCACAAAGGCGAGCTAGCAGTGTGCTACGTAGCCCGAGCTAAATAGGAATACAAAAATCGATATGTCGCATTTGCATAGATTTTTGCACTTTGCGGCATGAAGTGATAGCTTTTCGAAAAGAAGCACAAAAGAAAGAGCATGAAGCAAGAAAGGAGCTGATAAAAAAGAGGAAGATGCAGCAAGTACCATGAAGCGCTACTGCGAAAGGAAGCTTCAAAGGCTAGAACAATAGCAGCAGCAGATATAATAGAAAGTCATCAATATGATATAGAGGATAAAGCCAACCTCAGGGCTATTCAGTATGGCAAAGCATGGATGATTCACCGGAATATCTTTATCAATCGGCTTCAAGTTATAGTTCTTACCACCAACTGTGAAAATAATACACATTAAAATATTGAAATGAATGCTGATTAAATCGAAGCAGTTTTTCTTACGTGTGTTCAAAGCATATTATAAATGATGATAAATGGACGTAAGATGAATGTAATAATTTTTTAACTGTAAGTAGGATTGTAGTGGATCATTTCGATTAGTCGCTGATTTGAGCTGCGGTTCCAACGAAATTAGTTGGTTAGCCGTAACCTTCCGTAATCTATAACGTATTTTGAACTTTTCATCATCAAAAGCATGAAATGAATCAGTCGTCCCCTGATGGGCCTTTGAACTTTCTCTTCATTTGGGATATCATCTAACGCGTCAATAACAACCAAGAATTGTATCACGTCCATTAGTTAAAAGAACAATGACGAAACAGACTGCACAAAAAATGGATAGCTCGAGATTTAGTACTGCTCCGAGCAGGACTAAAATCTAGAACTAAAAGGTCCAATTATTTAGCACGTGCTGGGCTAGCTCGCCTTTGTGAATACGGGCTAAGAATTTAGCTCGAACTAAATTCTTCACTTAGCTCGAGATTAACGCTAGCTCGCTTTTGTTAATAAGGGCCTAACACTCTAGAAGCGCCGCGAACTCCCACATACCTACCTGAGTAGTAAAACGTCTGATTGTCGTCGAAGCAACCCGGGTTCGGTTCCAGCTGCTAGCTTTTTATTTAGCGCACTTACTGTAGTATGTTCCAGCACTGTTTGAATGTCTGAATTGAATTTACATGGACGGTCTGGTGCGTTAAAAATGGAAGAATACCACACGCTCACCCCCAATGAGCTTATCTGTCGAATTACATTAAATCGGGCGTCTCGCTTACTGTGTAGCCTTAAAAATTTACTGAAAAAGCTCCGGAATAAATGGAACAGACTATAGTTTCTAGTCAAAAAGAACTTTTTAAAGAAAATTTTCAATTTTCATCAATTTTTGGCTTTCACTTTGCCTAATTTTCCCAGTATGTTTTCCATTTTTCGATTCTGGAAATCTAACCCCATACCTTTCCCTCCCAAGTGCATGTCTGGATTCCACAACTTGCTGCAGTTGAAAAGCATTAGTCATCGCTAAACCACACCATTTTCACCGTACAATGAAGAATTTTGAGGTGTTTGAACTTTCCCAAAAGAACTAGAAGGATTCAGAACATGAGACTTAGCTAATTAGAAAGAGAAATAAATTTTCTAGCTGTTTTATTGAAAAAAATTTTGAAAAATTGCAGAAACTCACAAAATAATAGCTGAAACCATCGAAAGTTACAGTATGACAGCCTTCAGGCGGCCATATTGGAAAACTTGAGTTCGGCAAATAGGATATAATTAGAAAAAACTTTTTTGGGCTTTTCAAAAATGTGCTTAAACAATGAAAAGTATGAAATATAGCCCGAGTGAAATGCATACCTTATGAATGCAATCATATTGGAAAAGAGATTAAATTGAAATTGCAGGATGAACTATCAAAAAATAGGAAAAACAAAAACAAACATAAATTTTATAGCGAAAAATTGGGGGTATGCACGACCTCAGAAACCAAAATACCCCCCAGAATTGAATTTTTAAATTTTTTTGTTTTTTATTGCAATTTTTTGATGCCATTGGATAGTGCTCGATGAGAAACGTTGGAAAATGGTGTTTTTTCACCAAGCCACCACTTTTAAGGCCATTTTTTGACCTTTGAAAAATCTTGCACCCCTCCCCAGAATTTTGGTGCTGCCCATGTATGAGTTGCACCAATTTTACTGAAAGCCGATTGAATTTCGATCGTTTGCTGTATTTATTTTTTCTTTAATACCAACAGATCAAAAGTAGGATGCATAAATGTGCCAAATTTGTAAATTTGTGTGAAAATGACGTTACGTGTATGAACTCCAAGAATTAAGCCCCGACAATCTTTATGCCTTCATGGGCTAAATTCGATGGGTACAGATTCATACGCACATACGTGGGCAGCAAGAAAATTCTAGGGGGGTGCAAGATTTTTCGAAGGTCAAAAAATGGCCTCTAAAATGGTGGTATGGCGATAAAAACACCATTTTTCGACGTTTTCTCATCAAGCACTATCCATTGGCATCAAAAAATTACGAAAAAAACGAAAAAAAATTTTAAAAAAATTGAATTCTGGGGGGTATTTTGATTTCTGGGGGGGTATTTTGGGTTCTGGGGGGTGCATACCCCCCAAACCCCCCACGCCCAGGTATGCATACGCATAATACACTTTTTTCTTTTAAGGAAAATGTCCGTCCGTTCTTCCTAGCATTTGAAAACGAATAATTTTCCGAAAAAAATGTTAAAAATCTAATAAATTGCAGAAAAATGGTTGGAAAATCAATTTATGACACGAAGCGTTAAGTTATGTTATTAATTAATTTATTTACTTAATTTATTTTTACTTATTCTATTTATTTATGTACGCCAAATGTTAGCAGAACCACTATAAAAGCACGCTTTCTACTATGTTTCTGGAAAGGAATCGTATTTAAATTTTGCGCGTACTTAGTAACCATTTTGGGGTCTAAAAATACCCTCAAGCCTACTCCCCAATAACACATGGTCATCATCACCACACCTCTGTGCGTGGGGGGTTCGGGAGGTATGTACCTTACCCCCCGCCGAGAAAATAAAATACCCCCCAGAAAACAAGATACCCCCAGAATTCAATTTTTGAACATTTTTTGTTTTTTTTTCGCAATTTTTTGATGTCAATGGATAGTGCTTGATGAGAAGTTAAAAAATGGTGTTTTTTCGTCATACTACTATTTTTAAGGCCATTTTTTGACCTTTGAAGAATCTTGCAATCCCCAGAATTTTGGTGCTACCCGCGTATGGTCATCACGAAATGCAGAGAGCATGGCCTATCTGTGGGTAATCGGTCTGGCGGTTAAATATTGAGATTTTTGGGCCGAAATGACCTTAAAACTGTTATGAATGCTAAGAATAGCATGAAAATATATAGCTTTTATAGTCTGTTTTTTTCGACGCTTAAAGTGGCAGATTACAACAATTAATCACTACCCAGATCAATGAAATATTTGCAATCCGCCAGCTTCGGTGATAAATTTTAAAAATTATGCGCAAACTTTACAGAAACAGACTATTGCCATTTAAGTCATTTTCAGGAAAAGTTTTAATTTTTATCCGTTTTGGCTTTCATTCTGCCTCATTTTTCTCAGTTTTACCTCTTTGCCTATCATGATAGACAATTTCAGCCGCAAAACTTGCTTTTGACTTAAACCCGTATTTTTATGTTACAGAAACTAAATATAATTAATCGAAGTAGCCGATCGTACTCTGTGAGCGAAGCGAATCTTAACTGCAGTTGCAGTTTACTATTTGGACCGAACGACTTAGCCGTTCGTTTGATGGTCGAGCGAGTGAAGCAACCTTTTCTTCCTTTTGTCATTTTTCGGCACATTTTCTTCCTTTTGCCATTTTTCAGCACATAGTAGTTTGTACTTAGAAGTATGCAAAATATTCTCAGTGATTAAGCTTTGGATAAAATCAGAACAAATAAACGTAAATCTCATTTTATGACAAATTTTAGTGAGATTTTCAGCTTTAAAAGTCCTTCCGTGCCATTCTAAATTTTCAAATTTTTTCTTTTCACTGCGATGCTATTTCTAGAGGATAAAAGGAATTTATTTCGCGTCTAAATTGTCTGATTGGTCCTAGATTTAATCAAAGTTGAGATAGCAAATTAAATATATTGTCAGCGTTTAAGAGATGTATACATAAATCGCATTTGTGTTCTCTCGGGAATAGACCAATTTGAGAGGAAAGTGAAAATTTTATCTTCAATAAATGATGGTCATCATGGGCAAGCAGTTTTAGATGATTGTCCAAATTTTATAATTGCCTACAGGAAAATTCTTTAGAAGGGAACCTTACCTCTTTGTTTGGCAAATGTTTTTAAATATTTCAAAAACCTTTCATTTAGGAAAATATTTGCATCGTATTGAAATCGAAAATAATACTGATTTTTAATTGTTTATATCAATTTTAACTATTTGTTCATAATTTTTATTTTTAAAGTAAATTATATGTTAAAATCCGATTTTCTGCATTGTAAAGATCCGAAAATGCTATTTAAATCAAAGTATCTGTGTAGGTACATATAAGTAATGTTCTAGCTAGGAGAATGTTATACGACTTCACGACTAATGAAGCATTTTCAATCGGGTATCAAGATGCACACTATTACTGGATTGATATCTGCTGTCGTATTTTTCTGCAATAAATTTTCTAGCTGTTTATTGAAAAAAGTTTGATATATAGCAGAAACTCACAAAATAATAGCTGAAACCATCGAAAGTTACAGTATGACAGCCTTGGCGGCTATATTGGAAAACTTGAGTTCGGCAAATGGGATATAATTCGAAAAAACTTTTTTTTGGGCTCTGAAATGTGCTTAAACAATGAAAAATTTGAAAAATAACCCGAGCGGAATGCATACCTTATGGAGGCAGCCATATTGGAACAGAAATTAAATTGAAATTGACTGGATGAACTACCAAGAAAAAGGTAAAACAAAAACATATAAAGTTTAGAGCACAAAAATATCTAGCTATTTTGCTAATTATATCAAAATAGAAGACAAACCCTGTTTGCTGTGGAATTCGAGCAAAATAAGGGAGGTTTTTTGAGCATAGCATGCTGTAGCCATTAGCTACATACATAGCACAATTTTTTCGGCAAAATATTTTCATTTATATATTATCTACCAAAACAATTTATTTCATTGAAATCCGTGCAGTAGTTGTTGAGTTAATCTTAAAAATGGTCATTTCACTGAAAGCAATCTTCAATGGTCAGGTGTAGTTGCTTTTGCTTGCAGTTATACTGTAGGTTTATTATACCATCTAAGTTGCACCAATTTTACTGAAAGCCGATTGAATTTCGATCGTTTGTCGTAATTATTTTTTCTTTAATACCTACAGATCAAAAGTAGGATGCATAGATGTGCCAAATTTGTCAGTTCACGTGAAAATGACATGACGCGTATAAACTCCACATGGTCAGCCCCAAAAATCTGTATGCCTTCTTGGGCTAGAATCGATGGGTACAAATGCATACGTATAAATACTTTTTATTACTTTTAGGAAAATGTCCGTCCTTTCGTCCTAAGACTTCAAAATGGAAAATTTTCAAAAAAATTTTAATATTATGGCACGGGCGTTACGTTATGTTACTGATTAATTTATTCACTTCATTTATTTTAACTTATTTACACAGCATGGTCTATCTGTGGGCAATCGGTCTGGGGTTTTAATATTGAAGTTTTTGGGCCGAATTGACCTTAAAAATGTTATCAATGCTAAAAATAGCATGAAAACATATACATAGCTTCCATAGTCTGATTTTTTCGACGATTAAAGTGGCAGATTACAATAATTAATCACTACCAGATCAATGAAATATTCGCAATTCGCCAGCTTCGATGGTAAATTTTGAAATTGTGGGTAAACTTATTAGAAACAGACTATTGTCATTTTAAGCACTTTAAAGAAAAGTTTTTATTTTATCCGTTTTGGCTTTTGTTTTGCCTCATTTTTCTCAGAAGTTTTACCACTTTGTTCTTCTGAACGCGGAGGGGGTCTTCTGGCCCTCCATGTGCATGTCTGGTCCGGCTGTATAAAACGTCGTCCAAACGTACAAAAATTTATAAAATCACCTTCTGTGTGGCAATCATGAAAGACAAATTTCAGCCGCAAGACTTGCTTGAGACTTAAAGCCGTATTTTCATGTTACAGAAATTATTTATAAAACATTGAAGTAGTCGATCGCACTGCGCTCTGCGTGCGAATCTTACTAGGGTTTACTATTTGGACCGAACGACTAAACCGTTCGATTGAAGGTCAAGGGGTTAAGTTAACGTTTTCTTCCTTTTGGCGTTTTTCAGCACATTAGTAGTTTGTACTTGAAAGTACGCAAAATGTTCTCGGTGATAAAGCTTTTTACAATAGCTGGATGAAATCAGAACGATTATACGTAAATCTCATTTTCTGACAAGTAATAGCGAGATTTTCAGCTTTAAAAGTTCTTCTGTGCCATTCTAAATTTCCAATTTTTTCTCTTTACTGCGATGCTATTTTTTAAGGATAAAAAGAATTCATTTCGTGCCTAAATTGTCCGATTGGTCCTAGATAGGAACAAAGTAGAGATGGCAGTTAAAATATATTGTCTGCGTTTAAGAGATACAAAAAAATTTAAAAGTAAATTATATGTTAAATTCCGATTTTTCGCATCATATTTATTCGAAGATGCTATGTATTACAAAGTGTCTGTGTAGGTAATGGAAATGTTCTAGCAAGGATAATATACTACTTCACGACTAATTAAGCATTTTCAATCGGGTATCAACATGCACGCTATTCCTCCATTGAAATCTCTGTCGAAAGTTTCATTTCTCATGCTAATTTATGCTATCTTTAGTGTGACGTACGAGTGAATACTTAATGGTTAAACTGACTGGCAGAAAATTGAACGATTAAGGGTCGAATTCCCTAAATAATTTTGTTTAAGGAAAAATAAGGTCACGAACGGTAACTCGATCGGTGTGTATAGCTTCTCTTTGAAGTCGAAATCACACCTGGGCGTGTTGGGTTTGGGGGCATGCACCCCCATAAGGCCGAATACCCCCTCCGAAGGCCAAAATACCTCCTCCCCCAGAGATCAATTTTTGAATTTCTTCGGTTTTTTTCGCAATTTTTTGATGCCAATGGATAGTGCTCGATGAGGAACATTGAAAAACCGTTCTTTTTCCGCCATACTACCATTTTAAAGACCATTTTTACCTTTTAGAATCTTGCATATCCTTCAGAATTTCGGTGCTGCCCAAGATAGTCATAAACCGCGTTTTGCAGAACATAATGCTGAAGTCTTATCGATTTTAGCATCATGATGCACAAACAATTATCGCAAGTAAGAGTAAGCCATCGGAGACCATTTTCTGCACGACGTTTTGTTTCTAAAATTCATTTGATGAAGCATTCATCGGGAAGCGTAGATTACTGCAAAGAAAAAACCCGTTTTTTATGTTGCAAGTAGTCATCAGGTATCCTCTTGGAAGTCCAAAGCAATATGAAATTTCAGTAGAAATTGCTTTTGTCTCGTATGTTTATGATATACAAATTCTGTTGCGCTCTCGGTTTTGAAGTTCTCATTTTATTCACTGAACTGATTGAAGCACCAATCGGGTTCATCATGTTTTTTATTTGGCTGATTGTTCGTCAAAAATCGATTAGGCACGGTTGGCTTATAATTTCTGAACCATAAAGCTCTCCGAAAATCGATTTTATGTGCAGGAGACCGCTATTTGTCGTTATTCATTTTTTATTTCCATTAAAAGCTCTCAAATATGCTTTTTTATTTTTTAATATTTTTTATTAAATCATTTATCATTTGTATCACTTTTGTTACTTCAACCTGGGGCTTAAATTTTGACATGCCGTGCACCATATAAAAACTGTTTATGGTGCATATTTGATGATGAGAAGTTAAACCCATATTTTTACGTTTCAGTCACTTCGTAAATAATTTTACGTGAAAAAAAGTTATAAGTGCAAAGGCCTAATGGTCCTTTTTTTAGATCGGGCAGCTTTATTGCTCGAACTCTGCTTCTCTCGCCCATTTCTCCGTCGATTGAGATGAAATATGCTAAATCTACAGAATTTGAACCATGAGAAATAGCTAGAAGTTTGTATTTTAAATTTAAAGAAAACTTCGTGCCTATCACTCTTGGGAAAAATCCTTCCTTTTCAAAATTTAAAACTTCGAAAGCCCTGAATTTTCGTATATCGCTAAGCCTCAGAACTTTGATGGAGAGGTAAAAACGGCATTTTTCAAAGAATATCCTCATATATCAGCATCATGAAATTATTAAGAAATGAATTATTTTTTAAATAGAGTTTTAAGGTCTTATTAAATTTAGGATACGTTAAGCTATTTTGGTGTTTACTTCCTGAAGTTCTTCATTTACCTATAGGTGCTGTACTGCAGGTGATGAATTAGAAATCTTGTTCTATATGCAACTTATGTACCTTTCGAAAATATTTTGTCGCGAGTAAAATGAAAAATATGTATGTGGCAAAACGGAGACCAAAACTGAATGAAACTTGGTAAATTTTCTATTACTGTTTTGAACATTAGAAACCGTGGATCATATAGGTACACTTTTTACACAAGCATTATACCAGTTTTGAGATCATTTTGGCCCGTGAAGGCTCCACCAAAATCACTCCCTCCGGCTGATCTCGATCGACCTTGTTGTACACATATCACGAGCAAATTTCACAGCGTATCCGATCGGGGGAAGGGGGTCAGTCGGTCTAGGGTGTCAATAATTGAGCTTTTTTCCGGCCAAAATGACCTCAAAAAGTGTTGTGCTTAAAAGCGCTATAACTACGTTATTAGATAGATTCTGATCAATTTGAAGCACTTTTGAAGAAAATTTCCAACTTTTATCCGTTTTTTGTCTTCATTTTGCCTCATTGTTTAAGGAAATTTCTCATTTTTTTATGCTAGGGGTTCAGATTCGTCCAAACCCCCACGTGCATCAAGACCAGACATGGGATTGGGGGGTCTGGACGCCCTCTCGAGAATCCGGTGGACCCCAAAAATCGATAGACTCCTCAAAATGGAATCTTTGGTGCTACTTTTGGCAATTTCGCCTTATTAGACCCCTCAGAATTTGGACGCTGCTTATGTATGATCAAGACCCTTCTAATGGAAAGATTGAAAAGTTCTTATTAAAAATAAGACAAAATGAAAGTCAAAAATGAATGAAAACAAATAATTGTCTGAAAAAATGCTTGAAATAGACGAAAAACTATGCATTACACAATTTTATTCTTCATTTATACAAGTTCTTCAGGCCATTTTAGCGTAAAAAAGCTCTCTGGCTGGGCTGATCCTTCTTAATAGCGGCCGAGTTTCCGTTAATGTAATTGAAAAATGAAAAAATTTCAGGGAAGGCGTTTTCTTCAAAAGTGATTCGAGCAGACCTCTGGATTAGCATACTTCCTTTTTAGCATTTATACCTGTTTTTGGAGCTCAGAAAAGCTCTCTGGCTGAGCCCCGCAGACCAGTTGACCTCTCTTCAAACTGGCCTCATTGTATCATAATAGATCCGGCCGAAGTTTAAGATATAGGGTCGAAGTTTGTCCTGATTTTTAATTGATCGTATTAACAAAATGCCTGCATCCTTGTCAGAAATTAAGCTCGTTACAAATATACATAGGTATGAAGCTTGTTTGCCCACAAGTTACTCCTAAGCACACATGGGCGTGGGGGTTTGGGGGTATGCACCCCCAGATGTTGAAATATCCCCCCCAGAAATCAAAATAACCCCCGCCCCAGAATTCAATTTTTGAAAACTTTTTTTGCTTCTTTAGCGATTTTTTGACGCCATCGGATAGTGCTCGATGAGAAACGTCGAAAAATGGTGTTTTTTCGCCATACAACCACTTTTAAGACAATTTTTTGACCTTTGAAAATTTTTTCACCCCCTCCCCAGAATTTTGGTGCTGCCCACCTATGCCCCTAAGCATAAGCCGAGCGCCACTTTTGCGTATTACTTATTGTTCAACCCGCATTTATACGTTTTAACGCTGAAGTAAATCGATACGATGAGGACAGGCGAACACTGAAGTTTCATATAACGATGAAATAATGTTTGAATTGGACCAACGAAGTCTGATCCTTCGCCAGTTTTACTTGCCATCTAGTACTTTTTGTGCCTTTTATGCGTTCCGGATTACGATTACAAAAATTCATTGATTTGTTACATTAAGAAAATTTTTCGGACGCTGGCGTGTCATTACGAATAAATTGGTAACATTTTTATGGAAATCAAGATGCATTTGTATTTAATCTTATTTACGTAACTAATTTGTAACATGCAAACTTAGAAGCATACATTTCCCTACTTTTATCCTGATGTGCGATTTTTCTATTGCTTTGATCGCTTATTTTACATGATTAATTAGAAAAAAGTATTGTTCTAGCAATGGCTTCTATATATATTTTTTATTTAATTTTTTATCAAAATATGTCAGCCGGACTGATCGATTACTTATTACCTTACCTTTTACATTTAATCGAATTATTTCCACAAAACCGAATCAATAAATTATTATCTAACAATCAGTAAACACGGGGATCGAAATGTCCACAAAAACGAATCTCTACCTGAGTTATCACTGCTGCTGTAGTACTCAGAGCGCGAATATTTTAATTGTAATCTTCACTTTTATTGGTGTTCAATAATTATTGCGATTTTGCGAAATTTCGATCACATTTCTATGATTTTAGGATTTTTAGTCTGTTTCATTTTTCCGAGAGATTGTTCAATAAATCTTTTCGTATGCCGTAGTAGCTCCTTCATTCTTATTTGTTTTAGGTCATTAGAGCTCACCGTAGCTACATAACAAATATGGGTTATACAATAAAATTTTATGCGGCATAATTTATCCTTTGTCGTCGAAGCGACCCGGGTCAAATTCTAGCGCTGGCCTTTTATTTAGCGCACTTACTGTAGCAAGTCCTAGCACTGTTTAAATGCCTGAATTGAATTTATACGGACGAAATGGAAGAATAGCACGTGCTCACCCCCACTGAACTTATCTGTCGAATTACAGTAAATCTTCTTGTTACGCGTACTGTGTTCCCTTAAAAATATACTAAAAAAGCTCTCGAATAAATAAAATAGACTATTGTTTTTAGTCAAAAGGAACTGTTTGAAGAAAAATTTCAATTTTCATCCATTTTCTGCCTCAATTTGCCTAATTTTCCGCAGAATGCTTTCCATTTTTTATTTCTGGGGATCTAGATCCCATATCTTTCCCTCCCGCGTGCATGTCTGGACTCCACACCTTGCTGCAGGTGAAAAGCACCATTCATCGCCAAACCACACCGTTTTCACCGTACAATAAATAATTTTGACGTTTTTGAAATTTTCCGAAAGAACTAGAAGGATTCAGGACAGGAGACACATCTCATTAGGAAGAGCAATAAATTTTTCAGCTACTTATCGAAGAAAATTTCGAAATATTGCAGAAACCTACAAAATAATAGAGGAGACCATCAAGATTTACCGTAAGACAGTATTCTGCAGGTCATATTGGAAAACTTGAGGTAATCAGGCAAATAGGATATAAATCGGAAAACCTTTTTCTGGGCTTTAAAATGTGCTTAAACAATGAAAAATATGAAACATAACTCGAGTGAAATGCATACCTTATGGAGGCAGCCATATTGGAAAAGAAAGTAATATTGACATTGCAGGATGGACTACCAAGAAATAGAAAAAAGAAAAACATATAAAGTTTACAGCACAAAAATAACTAGCTATTTTGCTACTTATATCAAAATAGAAATTAAACCCTTTATGCTGTGGAATTCATGCAAAATAAGGAAGGTGTTTCGAGCATAGCATACTGTAGCCATAAGCTATGTAAATAGCACAATATTTCGGCAAAATAGTTTTATTTATAAATTATCTATACAAAACAACATATTTCATTGAAATTCGTGCAGTAGCTGTTGACTTAATCTTAAAAATGGCCATTCCAATGAAAGAAACCTTCAATGGACAGGTGTAATTGCTTTTGCTTGCAGTTATACTGTAGGTTTACCATCTAAGTTGCACCAATTTTCCTGAGAGCCGATTGAATTTCGATCGTTTGTTGTATTTATCTTTTCTTTGGTACCAATACTTCAAAAGTTACTTGCATAAATGTGCCAAATTTGTCAGATTGTGTGAAAATGACGTGACGCGTATACAATAGCGAATCCAGGATTTTCCTAAGGGGCGGCACCCTTAAGGGGGCGGAACCCTGACTTGGGCGGAAAAATTAGCCGTTTTAACCCGAAAATCGCTAAAAATCGTCCAAAAATCCTCAATTTTGCGCACTGTTTTGGACCAACGGGGGGCGGCCGCCCTTCCGCCCCTCTAAATCCGCCCTGCGCGTATAAACTCCACGGGGTCAGCCCCAAAAATCTATATGCCTTCTTAGGCTAAAACCAATGGGTACAAATACATACGCATAAATACTTTTTATTACTTTTAGGAAAATGTCCGTCCTTTCTTCCTAGCACTTTCAAAATGAAAAATTTTTCAAAAAAATTTAAATATCATGGCATGGGGCGTTACGTTATGTAATTAATTAATTTATTTACTTAATTTATTTTAGCTTATTTACACAGCATGGCCTATCTGTGGGCAATCGGTCTGGGGTTTAAATATTTAGGTTTTTGGGCCGAAATGACCTTTAAAACCGTTATGAATGCTGAAAATAGCATGAAAACGTATACTAAGCTTCTATAGTCTGATTTTTTGACGATTAAAGTGGCAGAAATCACTACCCATTTCAATAAAACATTCGCAATGGGCCAGCTTCGATGGTAAATTTTGAAATTGTGGGTAAACTTATTAGAAACAGACTATTGTCATTTTAAGCACTTGAAAGAAAAGTTTTGATTTTATCCGTTTTAGCTTTTGTTTTGCCTCATTTTTCTTAGAAGTTTCACCACTTTGTCTATCTGAGCGCGGCGGGGTCTTCTGGCCCTCCATGTGCATGTCTGGCCTGGCTGTATTAAACGTTGTCCAAACGTACAAAAATTTATACCACCACCTTCTGTGTGGCAATCATGGAAGACAAATTTCAGCCGCAAGACTTGCTTGAGACTTAAACCCGTATTTTCATGCTACAGAAATTGTTTATAAAACATCGAAGTAGTCGATTGCGCTGCGATCTACGCCCCAAACGCAATCTTACTATGGTTTATTATTTGGACCGAACGACTAAACCGTTCGATTGAAGGTCAAGGTGGTGAGTTAACGTTTTCTTTCTTTTGGCGTTTTTCAGCACATTAGTAGTTTGTACTTGAAAGTACGCAAAATGTTCTCGGTGATAAAGCTTTTTACAATAGCTGGATGAAATCAGAACAATTATGCGTAAATCTCATTTTCTGACAAGTATCAGTGAGATTTTCAGCTTTAAAAAGTTCTTCTGTGCCATTCTAAATTTCCAAATTTTTTACTTTTTACTGCGATGCTATTTTTTAAGGATAAAAAAATTTATTTCGTGTCTAAATTGTCTGATTGGTCCTAGATAGAAACAAAGTAGAGATGGCAGTTTAAATATATTGTCTGCGTTTAGGAGATACAAAAAAAAATTATATGGTAAATTCCGATTTTTCGCATCGTAAAGATCCGAAGATGCTATGTAAAACAGTGTCTGTGTAGGCAATGGAAATGTTCTAGCTAGGAGAATGAACGACTTCACAACTAATTAAGCATTTTCAATCGAGTATCAACATGCACGGCATTCCTCCATTGAAATCTCTGTCGAAGCTTTCATTCCGCATGACAATTTATGCTATCTTTAGTGTCACGTACGTGTGAGTACATAATGGCTAAACTGACTGACCGAAATCTGAGTGATAGAGGGTCGAATTCCCTAAATAATTCTGTTAAAGGGAAAAATAAGGGCACGGACAGAGGTATTAAAATGTCATGGTTAAAGAAGTCGGTCGGTGTGTATAGGTTCTCTTTGGAGTCGAAATCACACCTGGGTGTAGTGGGTTTGGGGGCATGCAACCCGTAAGGCCGAATACTTCCTCCAAAGGCCTAAAACCCCCTCCGCCCAGAGATCCAATTTTTGAAATTTTGTTTGGTTTTTTTTGCAATTTTTTGATGCCAATGGATAGTGCTCGATGAGAAACATTGAAAAACGGTTCTTTTTCTGCCATACCACCATTTTTAAGACCATTTTTACATTTTAAAATCTTGCTTATCCTTTAGAATTTTGGTGCTGCCCATGCATGGTCATAAACCGCATTTTGCAGGACGTAATGCTGAAGTGTTATCGACTTTGTATGCACAATCAATTATCGCAGAGTAATAGTAAGCAATCGGAGACTACTTTCTGTATGACGCTTTAATTCTAAAAATTCATCGGATAAAACATGTATAGGTATGCGTAATTACTGCAAAGAGAAAACCCGTATTTTTATGTTGCATGTAGCCATCAGGTGTGCTCATGGAAGTCTAAAGCAATATGAAATTTCAGTAGAAATTGCTTTTGTCTCGTATGTTTATAATATACGAATTCTGTTGCGCTCTCGGTTTTGTTCCCATTTTATTCGCTGAACTGATTGAAGCACCAATCGGGTTCATCATGTTTTTTATTTGGCTGATCATTCATCAAAAATCGATAATGCACGATTGGCTTATAATTCCTGGACAATAAAGCTCTCCGAAAATCGATCTTATTTTCAGAGACCGCTATTTTGTCGTTATTCATTTTTGATTTTTATTAAAAGCTCTGAAATGTACTTTTTTACTTTATCATGTTATTTTCGTTTTAAATCATTTACAATTTGTATCACTTTTGTTACTTCAACCTAGGGCTTAAATTTTGATATGCCATGCGCCATATGAAAACTGTTTACGGTGCATATTTAATGATGAAAGGTTAAACCCATATTTTTACGTTTCAGTCGGTCTCTTGATAACTTTTCGTGAAACACGCCGTTTATTTGCGTTTATAGATTAATACTTCCTTTTTACTGTCGCTTAGTTGATAACGGATCAGCTTTGCCATTATTTTGGTTTGCCTCTTTTCTTTGTTCTTTCGCAATAATCTCGTGTACTGTTCATTCTTTGCGGGTAATTTGCATTCCGATAGAGTTTTCCTCACGTATTCTGCGAATCTCTCATTTCGTTCAGGCCTATTCTATTCTCTGAAGGTGTTCTAGACGGAAAAATTAATGAACTAAATTTAAAAATTCCAAGCAAGCTTGATTTTAAAATACTATTTACGAATGAAATATTATTGAAGATTTAAAGAATAACACTGAAATAAATCATAAGGGCGCTTACCCTACGTTAAATGCGATCTCGGGTTGATTTTGTGCGGAGCCTCTTCTGGTCACTAACTAAATCAAGTTTCTAAAATTTTCTTTTTGTTTCCTAAAGTCAAGGCAAAGCCGAAAAGTCGAAAAGCCTCATTTCAAAATTTTTTTACGAATTCTAGCAATTAGAAAATTTTTTTCTTCTTTTTCCATCTCTTTTCTTTCTTTTCTTATTCTGCCCAAGGTCCCCTGTTGGGTGTCTTGCATGTGCTCGCCTAAATATTGCCTTTGCAACGCACGTGCCTTATGGTTTTTTTATTAGCTTTTTCAGGTATTACTCGAGCAGTCTTGATCACAAAAGCAAAGTATGCCGGTACGCTGGAATTTTAAGTGTTGGAACAATAGTACCATCAGGTTCACGTCAACTAATAATCTAAGGGCTACTCGAACAGTTGAAAAAATGCAAAAACATTTAGAGTGTCTCTCATATTAGTTTTTCACTTTTTCGACTCACATTTTATTATACGAAACGTGATATCAGGTGTTAATCAAAACAGGTGAATTTTAAGAAACTCTATAACTTATATAAACTAATTTGCTCGCTTCTAATGACTAAATCCATTGCATTCTATATTTCTGATCCTTGTCTTATCGTCATAATCATGCTGAATCGTACAACTTTTAGAATCTTAGTGATCAAAGCTATTATATTATTGTTCGTTTCAAATTTTAAAAAGGGGCGCAAATGCAAGAACAAATCTCCGAAATACCATAATTTCCATTCAAAATTAGACGATTTTTCATGTTTAATAAAGCGCAAAAGCTAGTTAATAAGGTTGAATTCTTAGAGTGCTAATGCTATATACTCTTTGAAGAAATTACATTCCAAAATAATGACTCTCTACTAGTAAGAAGCTATTTCCCCTTTTAAAATCTATCTTGTTATACGTTTACCACTTTGATGTATTGACGTTCAAAAATGTATGTTGTGGACCACGGTCCGTCGCGTGCGTTGCGATGATTTAAAAAAAAAAATAAATAAATAAAATGACTGATGGTACTTTTTTTTAGATCGGGCAGCTTTCATTGCTCGAACTTTGCTCCTCTCGCGTGTTTGTCCGTCGCTTGGAAATTAATTATGCTAAATATACAGTCTTTGAACCTTGAGAAATAGCAAGAAGTTTGTATTTTGAATTTAAAGAGAACTTTGTGCCTAATCCTTCCTTTTCAAAATTTGAACTTTCAAAAGCCCAGAATTTTCGTATATCGCTAAGCCTAAGAAGTTTGGGCCAACCCATAAATCCTACTAGTGTTTCCCCGGTGGGAGAAACGTTTCTCGTTTCTCCGGGTGTGGTTACCTATGCTTATCATGGTTTCGCCGTTTCTCCCGTTTCTCCCAGGCTCCGGGTATGGTTACCTATGCTTATCATGCTTTCGCCGTTTCTCCCGTTTCTCCCGGACTCCGGGTGTGGTTACCTATGCTTATCACGGTTTCGCCGTTTCTCCCGTTTATCCCAGGCTCTTATCAGGCTTTTCTTTCTCCCTATCTTTTTCATTAGTAGGATTTACGGGCTGGGCCAGAAGTTTGATGGAGAGGTAAAAACAGCATTTTTTAATGAATGTCCTCATATATCAGCATCATTAAAATATTGAGAAATGAATTTTTTTGAAAATAAAGTTTTAAGGTCTTATTAAATTTAGGATACGTTAAGCTATTTTGGTCTTTAATTCCTGAAGTCCTTCATTTACCTATAGGTGCTGTACCGCAGGTGATGAATTAGAAATCTTGTTCTATATGCAACTTATGTACCTTTCGAAAATATTTTGTCGCTAGTAAAATGAAAAATATGTATGTATGTGCCAAAACGAAGACCAAAAATGAGTTAAACTTGGAAAATTTTCCATTACTGTTTTGAACATTAGAAATCGTAGATCATATAGGTACACTTTTCACACAAGCATTATACCAGTTTTGAGATCATTGTGGCCCGTGAAGACCATACGTGGGCAGCAAGAAAATTCTGGGGTTGCAAGATTTTTTAAAGGTCAAAAAATGGCCTTAAAAATTGTTGTAGGGCGAAAAAACACCAATTTTCAACGTTTTTCATCGAGCACTATCCATTGGCATCAAAAAGTTGCGAAAAAAAAACAAAAAAAGATTTTAGAAAATTGTTTTCTGAGGGGGGATTTTGGTTTCTCGAGGGGAGCGGGTGCATCCCCCTCCCGAAACCCCCATGCCCAGGTGTGGTGAAGACTCCACCAATATCACTCCCTCCGGCTGATCTCGATCGGCCTTGTTGTACACATATCACAAGCAAAGATGGACAGCATGGCCGATCGGGAGAAGGGTACAGTCGGTCTAGGGGGGTCAATACTTGAGCTTTTTTGAGCCAAAATGACCCCAAAAACTGTTGTGCTAAATAGCGCTGTAACTACGTTATTAGATAGTTTTGGATCAGTTTGAAGCTCTTTAGATGAAAATTTTCAACTTTAATCCGTCTTTTGCTTTCATTTTGCCTCATTATTTTAAGGAAATTTATCATTTTTTCATGCTAGGGTTTCCGATTCGTCCAAACCCCCACGTGCATCAAAACCACACATGGGCTTAGGAGTCTGAACCCTCTCTCGAGAATCCGGTGGACCCCAAAAATCGATAGACCCCTCAGAATTGAATTTTTTGTGCCATTTTTGGCAATTTAGCCTTATCGGACCCCCAGAATTTGGACGTTGCCCACATATGATCAAGGCCCTCCTTATGGGGAGGTAGAAAAGTTCTTAGTAAAAACCAGACAAAATGAAAGTCAAAAATGGATGAAAATAAATAATTGTCGGAAAAAATGCTTGGAGTAGACGATAAACTGTGCATTGCACAATTCTATTCTTCATTTATACAAGTTCTTCAGGCCGTTTTAGCGAAAAAAGCTCTCTGGCTGGGCTGATTCTGAGGACGGCCGAGTTTCCGTTAATGTAATCGAAAAGTAGAAAACATTCCAGGGATGGTGTTTTCTTCAAAAGTGTTTCGAGTAGACCTCTGGATTAGCACACTTAATTTTTAGCATTCATACCTGTTTTTGGAGCTTAGAAAAGCTCTTCTGGCTGAGCCCCGCAGACCAGTTGACCTCTCTCAAGCTGGCCTCATTGTATCATAGTGGATCCGGCCGAAGTTTGAGATTTAGGGTCGAAAAGTTTGTCCTGATTTTTATTTGATCGTGTTAACAAAATGCCTGCATCCTTGTCAGAAATTAAGCTCGTTACAAATGTAGGTATGAAGCTTGTTTGCCCACAACTACTCCTAAGCATACGCCCAGCGCCACTTTTGCGTTTTACTTATTGTTCAACCCGCATTTATATGTTTTAACGCAGAAGTAAATCGATACGATGAGGACAGTCGAACACTGAAGTTCCACACAACGATAAAATAGTTTCTGAATTGGACCCACGAGGTCCGAGCTTTGGCCAATTTCGCTCGCCATTTAGTGCTTTTTGTGCCTTTTATGCGTTCCAGATTAGGAATACAAAAATTCATGGATTTGTTACTTGTAGAAAATTTTTCGGCTTCTGGCGTGACATTTACGAATGAATTGTTAAAACATTTGATGGAAATCAAGATGCGTTTGTATGTAATCTTATTTACGTCACTAATTTATATTACGCAAACACAAAAGCATACATTTCCCTACTTTAATCCTGGTTTGCGAGTTTTCTACTGCTTTGATAGCTTATTTTACATGATTAATTAAAAAAGTAGCAATGGCTTCTATACATATGTTTCTATTCGATTTTCTATCAAAATATTCAACCGGACTGATCGGGTATTCATTTCCTCACCTTTTACATTTAATCGAATCATATCCACAAAAACGAATCGATAAATTATTTGTCTAACTATAAGTATACACGGAGGATCGGATTGTCTCACAAAAACGAATCCCTACGTGATTTATCACCACACCTGCGGGTGGGGTAGTTTGGGGTGCAACCCCCCCCCGAGAAGCCGAAATACCCCCCAGAAATCAAAATACCCCCAGAATTCAATTTATGAAAATTTTTCCGTTTTTTCGCAATTTTTTGATGCCAATGGATAGTGCTTGATGAAAAACGCCGGAAAATGGTGTTTTTTACGCCATACCACCATTTTTAAGGCCATTTTTTTACCTTTGAAAAATCTTGCAACTTTCCCTCCACCCCCCAGAATTTTCTTGCTGCCCACGTATGCTTATCACTGCTGCATGTACTCACTCTTAGGTAAACATGAGCGCGGATATTTTTATTTTAAACTTTACTTTTATTTGTGTTCAATATTTGTTGCGATTTTGCATCATTTTGATCACATTCCTAGGATTTTATGGATTTATAGTCTGTTTCATTTATCCGAGAGCTGTTTCAATAAATCTTTTCGTAGGCTACGGTAGCTTCTATATTTTTATTAACTGTCGGCCATTGGAGCTCAGTGTAGCTACATAGCAAATAAGTGGTTTTTCGATAAATTTTATGCAGCATAATTTATCCTCGTCTTCCAGCAGTTTAATCAACTTGCTGATAAAAGTCACGCGCTCAGCTTATCTTAAATTGACACTTCCAACACAATAGACTCAGTGGTGGATCCAGGATTTTCCATAGGGGGCGGTACCCCTAAAGGGAGGCGGAACCATGACTTGGGCGGAAAAATTAGCCGTTTTAACCCAAAAATCGCTAAAAATCGCAAAAATCCTTAATTTTGCGCACTATTTTGGGCCAATGGAGGGCGGCCGTTCACCATCCGGGGCGGCCGCCCCCGCCCCTTAAATCCGCCCTGAATAGACTACGATTTTAAGAAGCGCAGCAAACTACCGCATAGCTCAGTGGTAAAACGTCTGCTTGTCGTCGAAGCAATCCGGGTTAAATTCCAGCCGCTGGCTTTTCATTTAGCGCACTTACTGCTACGTATGTCCTAGCACTGTTTAAATGCCTGAATTGAATTTATTTGGACGATCTAGTGCATTACAAATGGAAGAGCACCAGGCGCTTATTTTCACTTTGCTTATCTGTCGAATGACAACAAATCATTTTGTTACGCTTACTGTAGCCTTTGAAAAATTTCACTTGAAAAGCTCTTGAATAAATGAAACAGACTATAGCATTTTTAATTTATGTGAACATGTTGAACCCGTATTGTCACGTTTCAACTGAATATTAAATTGGAACGCAACTGCCACCGTGTTACTTAAACCATCAGGTGCTATTGAAAGATTTTTGAGTCGAACGATATTTTCGTTCGTCTACCCTTCTAAATTGCTTCTCAATTCAGGTCAGAAGGACCTACTGTAGTTGTGAATATCGAGATCAATGAGTTTTGGACATCCAACTGACTGAATTTCAAATTCTTTCTTATTTGAACTTGTGTAAATCTTCAAATTATGTCTTATCTTACCTTGAGCTAATCCATTATCTTTATTTTTCTCGTTTCATAAAACAAGAGAAATAATTTATTGCAGATAATTTCATAATTTTTCGAGGACCTCTAGAAAATGTCTCGAAATTGTCGCAGGTGTGTTGTTAGGTAGAACTATTGTAGCATGTTATCAAATGTCAGTAAATGTACGACAGAGTCAATTACTACAAATCCACATTTGTTTACTTAACAGCAAGGTAAAGATAGAAAATTGTTTTTTTGAGCTATCTTACGAGCATAAGATAAATCAATAAAATCGCGCTTTTCTAGCACTGCAATTTCCCACCATAGGAGTAAAAAGGGATCGGTTCTATGTTAACAGCTATGTACCAGTATTATGTTAAATAAGTTTAATTCAACTGTATAAGTGAACTTTCTAGTACTGCAGTTTTCCACCAATTTTATTATCAATAAAATCAATTCAGCTGGCTACAATACGAGCCTTGGTCAATTTTGACCCTATTTAGGCTATTTTATTACTCGTTGTTTCTGATCAGTTGGGTCGATCCGAATTCCGGAACTTCCGAAAAGCAAATGTGAAAAAGACCAAAAAAATTTTTGTTGGGCAATTATTCACCTCTGACGTTTTTCGTCAATGTGATAGTTTAAAAGAAATGCAAAAAATATAATCGAAATTCAAGGATTGGTCTGAGTTTGTGGAGTCTCATTCTAGCTTCCTAAGATTATGCTTCCTACGTTTTTTTACTGAATTTATCTATCGGCAACTAAGTGCGGATATGTATTTTCCACCAAGAATCTTAAATAGAATAATAATTCCGGCTCGGGTCCGGCCTTTGAAAATCGGGCCTGGGCCCGTAGCGCAAAGACTGGGTGGGCGGGCTCTGGCCAGTCCGGGGTATCCGGTCGATCCCTGGCTGGTCACCTTGGTTGATCTAGAATAGTTTGCGTCATAAGGAATAGATACGTGATTTGTGATAAGTTTCTTCAATGACACTTATCTATTAACTTTCTTGGTGGTCTGGAAGTCATAAATGGACGATAGAAATAGGCTTCTGGACCCGTACAATGATTTCTGGAGCAGAAACAGCGATTCAGTATATGTATATGCATACATACATAGTTTTTTACGTTTTAGGCATATATTTTGAAAAATTTCAATGCTAGTCGTTAAAAACTACTAAAACAGGAAATTTACGAAATTTATCATTCGTTAAAGCCAAAGAATTTTCATTATTCGATTTTTCGCACGAAATTCTTGAGAATTTTAAAGTTTTTCGCGAAATCGTTGCGCCCAAAGCGATTTTGAGTAAGAGGAGACAATGCACAACGCCGAAAAGCTCAATTTGGCGCATGAAGAGCGAATTTCGGGCAGATTTTAAACTGTTCTTGGGAAACCTGGGGTACCGCACACCATATGAAAATCCAACATAGATCCACCACTTGTTCGGATTGCTCGAAAGTAACTAATAGACCTGACAGCAACAGTATTTTTGTCAAAATCTGAATGTTTTTGTAATTTGGTGATCCCATAAAATGGTCAATGTCACGCACTTAATGCATTGTAATCGTGCAGTAAAGAATTAAGTGACTATAGTCTGTTTCATTGAGCTTTGAGGTTTTTGAAAAAAATTTAAATTGATTACAAAAGTGTTTTAACTTAATACGGTAAATGTGATATTCTACAGTATAACGTATTAAATGTAGCCGTATGCCATTGCTAAGCCGTATTACTGCATCAAGATTTTAAACCACTTTTGTAGCCTGATTCTTGCGGAAAAATTCAAAAGAAAACCGCAAAGTTAAATGAAACAGACTATAGTTTCAACAACGATCTGCGACGCCGATGCAAGTGAGCATAAATTTCAAGCTGGGTATAGAATTACAGCGAAGGTGGAATTCAATTGTCTGAATTTTTGGTTGTGCCAGACTCAAAATTTAAAATTCAAAATTAATTGACTTAATTGCAGTAACAACGTCAGTTGGTTGCTTATTAATAAGCGATATCATCAGAATTAAGTCATAATTTTCACTAGGGTCCGCATTGTTATTAAAAATTGAAAATGAAGCCCAATAAAGCAAAGTTTCATGAAAAACGAATCGATTAAAAAATTTTTAGGACGTCGTTGAAGTCACTTCAAAGACAATGGTCGACAAAGATGAGGACGATCCATGTTTTGTTTCCTTTGTCCCATCATCGACGAGACAATGATGTGCTCGCGGACGAGATAATGGACAAGGACGATGCGCGTTTTGTTTTATCCAATGCAGGCACGTACATATGTATATCTCTGGGGGAATGGGGGGGTTTGGACTAGTAGATAAGGATTTTTTGCAAGATAAAAGATAAAGATAAAGTTGAAATTTCAATATCTAGAAGATAAAGATGAAAATAAAGATAAAGATAAAAATTTAAGAGGGATAAAGATAAAGATAATTTGCAAGATAAAGGAACCAAAAAGATAAAGATAAAGATAAAGATAACGTGTAAATATGGTCGTCTGGACCTAGGAGAATGATGTATGTGAAGTGCAATAAACGAGAGTGGGTGATACAAAGCAGCCAAATGCATTGAGCACACATAAACGTAGGTTTGTCGATTTTTCGGTATGACTGACCCACGTACTACTAGTACTGGCTGACAGCGAGTCACTTTTTTCTTTTCACAAGCATCAAAACCCTGCTCTGCGCACCTCTATGCAAAGTATAGTCGCAACAGTTATTGATTTTTTCAAACTTCTCCATTTTTTCCTAGGCTTAGACTTCTAGTCTGCTTCATTTATTCGAGAGCTTTTTAGTAAATTTTTTGAAGGTCTACAGTAAGCTAAACAAGACAAATTACTGTAATTCGGCAGATCAGCATAGTGAGAGCGGGTGGCTGGAATTATATCATGCAATGCACTAATCCGCCCATATAAATTGAATTCGGGCATTTGAGACACAATTTCTGAGAATTTCGACCAAGTTTTTGATAAGCTCAGAACAACATGTATAGCACAGTTTTTTATTCTAAAGATCATGATGCTATTTATTTGACTTGAAAACAAAAATTCACTGTGCTACAGTACGTCAAACATTTAAATTTTCGCATTTTAACCACTTTTAATTACTTTTATTAAAATTCGATTTTCTTCACTAATAAATAATATAATTCATTCAAACAGCTTTCAATGGATAGAGGAATAAATTTTCTATTAGCTGAATGCATAAAATTCTTATTTACTTTACTTTACACTTTACACTGCCGTTTAAACTTAATAATAAGTATTCGTTAAAAATAACGCAAAAAGGCGCAAAAGCTATAAATTGCCCATCCTAACAGCGAAACGAGCTGACGGGAAAACATCCGAACAGAGAAAACATGCTGACGGGAAAGCTATAGCAGCGCATGAGTTCGATGAGTGTGTACGTGCACCGCACTTGCACATATACAGCAAAAGCCCTTTTACACAGCGTGCGCCTTGGACTTCTAATACATGAAAAATGTATCAAAAAAAGTCTCTGGACCACATAAAACAAGTGTCCGATTGACCCAATATACCCAAATTTGCATATAAAAACAGAGCATTGCATAAGCAGAGCCTTTTCTCAACGAATACCATCCGTTAAAACAGCTACCAATTGATAGAGAAAAAAATTTCCTATCAGCTGAATGCAGAAAAATGTTATACGCCTCACTTTACACTTTACACTGCAAGTTTAAACTTAATACATATTCTTTAAAATTACAAAAATTTTAACATATTTACGGTTCCTGCGGATCTATAACATGAAAATGCAAATAGGTTGTCCTTTTTATACAGCTAATCCCTAGTCTAAACATTAAAAAAATTCTAGCAAAATAAAAGTACCCTGATCTACCAATAACAAGCGTCCGATTGACCACATTATACTCAAATTTGCATATAAAAACAGTGGATTGCATGAGCACAGACTTTTCTCAACGAATAATCAATATCATTCGTTGAAACCGCTACCAATCGATGGAAAAAATTTCCTATTAGCTGAATGCGAAAAATTGTAAACACTTTACTTTACACTTTACACTACGGTTTAAACTTATTAAGTATTCATTAAAAATTACAAAAAATTTTAACTTATTTTCGGCTCCTGTGGGTCCCTTACATAAAGAGCAAAAACTTTTGCCATTTTTACACTGCGTGTGCCTTGGACTGAATACAAAAAAATTTTATTGAAAAAAGTACCCTGTACCACCGAAACAAGTGTCCGATTGACCCAATATACCCAAATTTGCATATAAAAACAGTGCATTACATAAGCACAGGAGTGACGTTGTTTCGGACGGGTTGAATCAATCGGACGCTTGTTTCGGTAGTTCAGGGTACTTTTATTTTGCTAGAATTTTTTCATGTTTAGACTAAGGGATGAGCTGTGTAAAAAGGGCAAACTATTTTGCTATTCATGTAAAAGACCCGTAGAGAAAACCGTAAATATATTAAAATTTTTGTAATTTTTGAGAGAATATGTATTAAGTTTAGACTGAAGTGTAAAGTATAAGGTGAAGTGTATAACAATTTTTTTGTATTCAGCTGATAAAAAATATTTTTCTCTATTAATTGGTAGCTATTTCAACGAATGATATTAAGTATTCGCTGTGAAAAGGCTGTGCTTATGCAATTCACTGTTTTTATATGCAAATTCGGGTATTTTGGATCAATCGGACGCTTGTTTTGGTGGTCCAGGGTACTTTTTTTGATATTTTTTTGTATTTAGTACAAGGCACACGCTGTGTAGAAAGGGAAAAAGTTTTTGCTCTTTATGTAAGGGACCCGCAAGAACCGAAAATAAGTTAAAAATTTTTGTAATTTTAGACGAATACTTATTTAGTTTAAACCTTAGTGTAGAGTGTAAAGTAAAATGTATAAAAACTTTTTTGCATTCAGCTAATAGAGAATTTTTTCTCTATCGATTGGTAGCTGTTTCAACAAATGATATTGATCATTCGTTGAGAAAAGTCTGTGCTCATGCAATGCACTGTTTTTATACGCAAATTTGGTTAAAATGGATCAATCAGACGCTTGTTTGGGTAGTCCAGGGTACTTTTATTTTGAAAGAATTTTTTTATCTTTAGACTAAAGGATAAGTTGTATAAAAAGGACAAACTATTTTGCTTTTCATGTAAATGACCCGCAGGAACCGGAAATATGTTAAAATTTTTGTAATTTTTAAAGAATATGTATTAAGTTTAAACTACTGTGTTAAGTGTAAAGTTAAGTGTATAACAATTTTTTGCATTCAGCTGATAGGAATTTTTTCTCAATTCATTGGTAGCTGTTTTAATGGATGGTATTTGTTGAGAAAAGGCCCTGTTTATGCAATGCACTGTTTTTATATGCAAGTTCGGGTATATTGGGTCAATCGGACGCTTGTTTTGGTGGTCGAGGGTACTTTTTTTTGATAAAATTTTTCTTGTATAAAGTCCTAGGCACATGCTGTGTAAAAAGGGTAAAAGCTTTTGCTGTATATGTTAGGGACCTACAGGAACCGAATATAAGTTAAAATTTTTTGTAATTTTTAACGGTTACTTATTATGGTTGAACCGCAGTGTGAAGTATAAAATAAATGTATACCAATTTTTTGCATTCAGTTAATAGAAAATTTATTCGTCTATCGATTGAAAGCTGTTTGAATGAATGATATTAATTATTCGTGGAGAAAATCGAATTTTAATAAAAGTAATGAAAAATGGTGAAAATAATGAAAAATTCAATGTTTGGCGTACTGTAGCACAGCGAATTTTTTTTTCAAGTCAAACGAATAGGACCATGATGTTTAGAATAAAAAACTGTGCTGTATATGTTGTTCTGAGGTATGATTGATTTTTGACTTATCACAACTCACCATTGTCGAAGGTTGAACTTATCAGAAATTGTGTCTTAATTAGAGCTGCTGGGACATACTGTAGTAAGTGCGCTAAATAAAAAGTAATCGGCTGGGATCGAACCCGAGTTGCTTAGACGACATGCAAACGTTTTACCATTGTGCTATACGGGAGTTCACGGCGTTTCTTAGCATCTAAGTCTATTGTGTTTAGAGTGTCAACTTAGGTTAAGCTGAATTAGCGATTTTAATCTGTGAGTTGATTGATCTGTTGGAAGACAAGAATAAATTATGGGGAAAAGTTAAATCCGGAAACGGAAATGATGGGTAAATGCCGGAAACGGAAACGGAAACGACCAAATCGCCGGAACCGGTGGGCCACATCAGTGTCAACACCCCAACCCCGTTTCCGGCGAAATTTTACCCATGGAAGGGGGCTTAGGGCTCGGGAATGGGGTACACCATGATCCATATATGTGTGTATGTATGTATAGCTGACCTAGTTCCGTCAGGGTTTCTCCGCCCTGGGAGCACTCCAAAGTGCCGGAATCGAGGTTCCGCGAGTGGGGCCCATCAGGATCACTATCCCAATTCCTGTTTCCGGCAAAATTACCCTCACTGAAGGGGGATTTAGGGCTCAGAAACGGGGTACCCATTATTCATATGAGAAGCTGACCCTAGTTCCATCGGGGTTTCTCCGCCCTGGGTGCACTCCAAAGTGTCGGAACCGGGTTTCCCAAGTAGGGCACATCAGGGTGAAAACCCCTCCCCACCCCGTTTCCGGCACTTTGGACTACCCCCAGGGCGGAGAAACTCCCGACGGAACCGGGGTCAGCTAAATATACGAATCATGGAATACCCCATTTTCGAGCCCCTAAACCCCCATTCATTGAGAGAAATTTTGCCGGAAACGGGGCCGGGGTGTTGACCCTGATGTGCCCCACTTGCTGATACCAGATTCTGGCACTTTGGAGTGCCCCAAGGGCGGAGAAACCCCCGACGGAACCGTTTCCGAGCCCCTGAACCCCCTTCCATGGGTAAAATTTTGCCGAAAACGGGGTTGGGGTGTTGACCTTGATGTGCCCTAATTGAGGAACGCCTGTTCCAGCGCTTTAGATCGTTCCCCATTTCCGGCTTTTACCCTTCGTTTCCGTTTCCAGCTTTTGCCTACTGTTTCCGTTTCCGGATTTACCCATCATTTCCGTTTCCGTTTCCGGGTTTTACCCACACCCCGAATTATGCCGCGAAAATTCTATTGAAAAACCCTCCCTTGCTTTGTAGCTACAGTAAAGATCCAGCGACCTACAGTACATAAGAAAGAAGGGATTACTGTAGCCTCCGAAAGCATTTATTAAAAAAGCTCTCGGATAAATGAAACAGACTATAGATTAACGTGGGTGCTAGTAGTAGTACTCCCGCTTAGATCGGTATCACTCCCGCTTACTTAGGTCGATATACAGGCATTAGTTTGGGCCGCACGCCGTAAGGTTTAGAACAATCGCTTTCTTTTTTTCTTGCATTACAGTAGAACTTGAATGCGTCTGAATGTGTTTCACGTCGAACCTGCATTTTGGATCACATGCTAACTAACGTACATACTTCATCTTTTTTGCAGGATAAATTCCTATCAAAAAGATAAAGATAAAGATAAAGATGGCCTGTGTTTTTTCTAAAAGATAAAGGTAAAATAGAGGAATCGTCAAGATAAAGAATCTGTATCTTCGTCTTGCTAAAAAGATAAAGATAAAGATATCTTTTGCAACACTAGTTTTGATTCACCAAAATTCAGAAAAATCGGGAAAATATCACTTTTTAAACGTTATTTTGTGTTATTTTTGGGTTTTTGGGCTTAGTCTCCGCAAAAATTGGTGTTGGTTTCCTTAAAACACGATGGCCAGATACGTGCCTGATCCAATGCGTTCACCGCCGATGAGACGCTGATGTGTCCGTCATCGACGACGACGACGAGAATCATGCGTCTTTCGGGACGATTTGCCAGCCCTCAGACATGCACGTGAAGGGTTTAGGAGGTCTATACCCCCTGGAAAAACGAAAAATTTATAGGATAAATGAGGAAAAATAAAGGCCAAAAAGGGACGTAAGTTAAAAATTTTCTTCAAAGCGTTTCAAAATGACCAAAGGCTGTGCAAGTAGTTTTAACGCCATTTTATTTAAGCCACAAAGAATCTGGATAGCGAAAATTTTTTAGGGTTGAAAAAAGGCTTAAAAATTGCCTATTATCTCTAAGAATCCGTCTCGAAAAAGCTGAAAAATAAAACTTTTCCGGGGAATATACGCAAGTTTTTTTAACAGATGCAGGAATTGTATAACATCGAATTAATCAAGCGGCTTTCGTAGATTATTCATCGTTTTCGGTTCAGTGCGTCGTTATTTCGTTCGATTCGCTGCGCTGAGTTCTTTGAGGAAAATTTTTAACAATTTGAACTTTTGCGCCCAAAATTGTGGATGTCTTTATAAATTTCTCGAATCGATATACGCTTTTAAATCAAGCTGAATCGCCCGAAAATTTTGAAAATAAATGTACCTAAATGAAAATTTAAGCGACGGATAGTCTGTTTTATTAAGCTTTTAGGTTTTTGAAAAAAATTAAAGTGATTATACAAGTGTCTTAAACTAATGCGGTAAATATGATACTCTACAGTATAACATGTCATATGAAGACGTATGCCTTTTCTAAGCCGCATTACTGTATCAACATTTTAAATCACTTTTGTAGCCTGATTCTTGCGGAAAAATTTAAAAGAAAACCGCAAAGTTAAATGAAACAGACTATAAATAATAGACAATAGTCTGTTCTATTCCAAACGGCCCATTTTTCGCCAAAGTCTTATTACTGTAATGAAGTTTTACTGCACAAACGGCATTTTTAACTCTGCTCCCGTGATTGATTTAAACTCTTCTCATTGACGTTAAATACGTGACGCATCTTTAAAAATAACCGACTGCGGCAACAACCCAACCCATAAAATGTTTTGCTACAGTAATAAGCCGTAAAACGAAAATCGACGGTTTGGAATGGAACAGACTATAGTTGATTGTTCACACCATGTATTTCGGATCACCATTTTCTAGGCCACGTTTTGACCTTTGAAAAAGTCTTGCACCCCATCCCCCCAGAACTTTAGTGCCGCCCACCTATGGTTCGGAACCCCCTCCCCCCTCAGACCCCCACGCTCATGTGTGGCCGTCACTGCTGTATCTTTTGCACACACGGTCGCTGTAGGAAAAGCTTCGCAGAGAAGAGAAACCAAGTTGATTTGATATTAATTTTATTTACATTGTCGACGGAACCATTATGTACACACGAACGCCTCTATTCTTATTTTAACCTTAACTTTTATTCTAGCGTCCAGTAATTCTTGCGATTTTGCCTAGTTTCGACCACATTTTCGGGACTTTATGGATCGTATTATAGAAATAAGCATCTTTACATGTTAAACCCGTATTGTCACGTTTCAACCGAACATTAAATTGAAGCGTGGTTCCAACGATTAGTTACATATTCCATCGGGACCAATTGAAGTCGAATTATATTTTTGGCTCGAACGATATTCTCGTTCGTTAACCGTGTCGAATTGCCCCTATACGTTCGGGTTAGTTTGCCCTGCCCAATTAGTGAATGATAAGCAGTTTAAAAAGTTTTGGACATAATTTTCTCTCGACAACTAGACTATGAAATTCTTTCTAGCAGATTCGTCATCTTTATTATTTTTTCTTCCATAGAGGATGAGAAATAATTTGTTGTAGAAAAATAATATATCAAGTAGGTACCTCTTAAAAATTGGCACAGGGGTGTTTCATGCAATATTGTTACTCGTTTTTTCTGAACAGTTTGGGTCGTTTCAAAATCTCGAACTCTCGAAATGCGAATGTGAAAAAATTGGAAAAAAATGGTTGGAGCAAACATATTATTTCTGATAACGTTTTTTGACAAAATAATAATATCGGAAAATGTAAAAAACTTTCCATCTAAATTTAAACCACTCTGATTTTGTGGAGTCTACCATTACGAGTATTTTTTTACTATTATCTCTTTATTATTTTTAATCATATTAATGACTTTCTATTATTTACGGATACATCCAGCAGTGGGAAGGCTTTTTTTCTATGTTGAAATGTTCTACGATTATTTCAATCATACAATGTGCACGAATTAATTTTTGCCATTTCAAAAGAGTCGTGCGTTTGTCCTCGCAGCTATTATTGACAAAACCATTTGACGAATTTGGACTGTTTAAGCCACAATAAAGATTCCACTCCCGCCACTTCATGATCGTGCATGTCAGGGGCGAATTTAGGAGGGGCGGGGGCTTGGACGACTCCCCATTGGCCCAAAATAGTGCGCAAAAATAAGGATTTTTGAGCGATTTTTGGCGATTTTTGGGTTAAAATGGCTAATTTTTCCGCCCAAGTCAGGGTTCCGCCCCTCCTTAGGGGTACCGCCCCCCCCTTGGGAAAATCCTGGATCCGCCACTGCTGCATGTGTACATATGCAGGGCTGAAATTCTAGGCAATGGGTAGCTAAAACTTTTGATGGTCGAAAAAGCGCGAAAAAATTGCTTATAATTTCTAAAAATCCTTCAGAAGAAGTAAAAAACTAAGAAAAATTTTGGGGAATATCCGCAAGTTTTTCTAATAGATGCACATATTGTACGACTGCAGTGATGGTGCGCTCTTTTTTTACCTTGATTCGCTGCGCTGAGTTCTTTTATAAAAGTTTTAAAAATTTTAACTTTTGCGTTAAAAATTGTGCATGTCGTTATAAATTTATTGAATCGATGTATGCTTTTTGATTAGGCTGCAACCGCCGGAAAATTTTGGAAATATTCAAATGAAAATATAGGCGTAGGAAAGACTAAATGATAGACTAGTTTATAAAAATCACACTACATATTTCTCCATTCATACCATCGTTCGACTCAAAACACAAAATTACTAAAAACACAAAATTTCTAAACGACGGGCGTCAAATATTCTTTAGAACTTTAGCTACCAGATCAGAAAAATTTTGACATAAAATTGCCATATTCCTACTGACTGAAACAACAAAAATATTCCTGCGGAAGCCTATTTCTTGTGCTTGAAAATCATATCCTTTCAGGGGTGGACCCCAGAGTCCTCTCTACCTGCACGTCCTGGTTTGGAAGTTGAAATTAGACATGCACGTCGTGGGGGGAGTTCACAGGTGTACGTATATTACAACAACTCGATGAATACAAAAAGGGAAATTTTCAGGGAAATTGAAGGCAAAATAAACGCCAAAAATGGGTAGAAATGGAAAATTTCGATCGAAGCATTTTTGCCTAAATTTAATACTTACCTCCAGTGGCGGATCCAGGATCTTCCTAAGGGGGGGGCGGAACTCTGATTTAGGCGGAAAAATTAACCGTTTTAACCCGAAAATCGTTTGAAATCGCTCAAAAATCCATAATTTTGCGCACTATTTTGAGCCAATGGGGGTGGCGGCCGCCCCACACCCCGCCCCCCTAAATACGCCTCTGCTTACCTCTTAACAACGTTTCCCATCGATGAGCGCATAGGTAAACACGTTTGTTTGATCTCGTATGCGATTTAATGTTAAACCCATATTTTTATGTTACAGCTTGTGTATTAAATTGTTCAATGAAGAAATGCGAGTAACTAAATTTTACACAACCACTGAGTAATATTTGCATTGGACTTCAATTTTGACGTCCGAAACCATCGTCGTAATTCCAATGTGCTGTTTCCTTTTATAGGAAAGGTATGCCGTTACCTTTAACCGTTGCTAATACTTCGTCACGGTTATTTATTTATAATACCGTTTCTAAGACGCTATCCATATTTGGATCAGCTTTTCCCACTTTGAGATTTAGCATTCAGTCACCCCTAAATACGTTTTACTATATTCTCAAATTCATTATTGATTGTTAGCAGTCAGAATTCAATTTTTAAAAATTTTATTCGTTTTTTTCGCAATTTTTTGAGGCCAATGAATAGTATTCGATAAGAAACGTTTAAAAATGGTGTTTTTTCGCCATACTACCATTTTAAGACCATTTTTTACTTTTTAAAAATCTAGCACACACACACACTTACCTCCCCCCAGAATTTTTATGCTGCCGACCTATGCTGACGACCCATTAGAACAACGAAAAAATTGCTTGAAATGAGCAAAAATAGATGAAAATGCCTAAAGCAGCCTTTTTCTGAGAAATTTTTGAAAATGTAGAAATTCAGGGGTCAGAAAAGAATCCTGATAGATGTCTCACTACAACTCCTTGCCCAGTATGTATAATTGCATACGTACATACATATATACGGGACTAAAAAGGTCTAGCGGTACACAGTGCGTTTCCATAAAAAAATCTGTTGATGGTTTTAACAATACAATTGTCTAGTGAAATTTTTTCGGACGTCTATTTGCACATCAGGTTGTGCCGGACGAAGATATGTGTCTATTGATACCGTGGGAATGCGATTTTTATCCTCCCCGTTTTTAGTAAAATTTTGCCATTTTCGGCAATTTTTAGGTGTTTTTTGTTATTCTATGTCAAAAGCTAGTGGTCATTTATTCATTCCACCGGTGACTTCTCCCTATATATTGAGTCGTTGAATGACGCGATGGTATCGTATAGACATTATTTAGTGTTTATTTTATTATTTACTCATTTAATTATTTATTACATTATTTATAACACTGTTGTTAAACTCGCATTGTTATGTTACAATAAGACGTTAAAATGGATACACGTAACGAGAACTTTATAAATGCTTTACTAAAGCCGTCTGTTTCTTTTTTCAATCGTTATTACCGTTCGTTTTATTAGCTGAAGCGTCTATTGATTGAGTTCGGAATTTTCTTAACAGATTTCCCTTACACTAGTATAAGGAATTAAATTTCATTTTTATAAAATTATACACAATCAATGCTAAAAAATCATACGACCCATTTATTTGCAAGTCGCCAAGCCAGGGACTAATTTGTGCAATGTTTAAGTTTATTGGTCTCCCGGTAATCGAAAATCCATTTTAATTAATTTCTCGCTTTTCGTAGCAATTCTTTGCCGTAAACGACAAGAAATCTCGAACAATAAATGTTTTTAATACCACCAATGGTTTTTTGCCTTTGATAATTGTCACGCTTTTAAACATGTACAGTCGAACTCGGATAATGCACTTTTCCGGTTAATGCACACCATCACACATGGTCCCGGCAAGAAAGAGTGAGTTAAAATATCAAGACACCTCGGTTAATGCAAACTCGGATTATGCAATGCATACGGTTGGCAAGCATACCTGGGCGTGGGGGTTCGGGGTATGCAACCCCCCGAAGAAACCAGAATTCCTCCCCCTAGAATTCAATTTTTGAAATTTTGTTTGTTTTTTTCGCAATTTTTGATGCTAATGGATAGTGCTCGATAAGAAACGTTGAAAAATGGTGTTTTTTCGCCATACCACCATTTTTAAGGCCATTTTTTGACCTTTGAAAAAATCTTACACCCCCCCGCCAACTTTGGTGCCGCCCATCTATGTTATACGAGACCGCAGCATATAAATCGGTGTGTAAGTGCACACGGTTAATGCGCACCTCGGATAATGAGCACGCCGCGGACCTCAGATAATGCAAAGGTCGATTAGTGATATTTATTGCACTCCATGTTTAACCTTATGCAGACAAAATCATGGATTATCATTGCTACACTACTATTTATTTTAGAGCAACAGGCAAGGATACAACATTCGTCGTCTTTGTATTCCTTCACGTCATAGTATTGATGCGATATTGAATTTCTTTTCACTCAAGGTAGAAAATTTTAAGAAAATTTTACACTCCGGTTAATGCACACACTCGGATAATGCACACCTTTTGCCTTGGTCCCCGAAGGGATGTGCATTATACGTAGTTCAACTCATACGTGGGCTGCAAGAAAATCTTGAGGGAGGGTATCAGGATGGGTACGAGTACAATTGCCAAAAATATTACGAAAAACAGAATTCTGGAAGTTCAACTTATGGGGGAGGATGGCAACCACACCTGGGCGTGAGGGGTTTGGGGATGCATCCCCCTTCCTCCGAGAAACCTAAATACCCCCCAGAAATCAAAATACCCTCCGGAATTCAATTTTTGAAAATTTTTTTTCTTTTTTTTCATAATTTTTAATGCCAATGGATAGTGCTTGATGAGAAACGTCGAAAAATGGTGTTTTTTACGCTACACCACCATTTTTAATGCCATTTTTTGACCATTGAAAAATCTTGCACCCCCCCCCGCCCAATTTTCTTGCTGCCCACGTATGATGACAACCCCTCCAAGCCCATGTGTGCTTAACTGTATTGTCACTGATAAGATAATCGGCATATTGCTTCAACCTTTGAAGAATGATTTCAGATGAATTTCTTGAACTGAATTTCAATCAACAAATAGTTATCAGAGCGATTGAAGAATAAACGAAAAATTTTGTTTTCGCTTTTACGGCTGCCAATTTTTTTATTCTAAACAAATTTACAGTTGCACTTTTGCACTTCCTGCCCCAGTGGCTCTCTGATGATAAGCTCATTAAATTCAAAAGAAGTTCAAGCTTGGATTTCGGAGACTCTCCACTCGCAAAGACAAAAGTTTCTGGATAGAATCAGACAAGACTAAAAATTGAAATGCATGAAAATTAAAAGCTCACTACAAAAGCGCTTTGATTTTAAATTTGGGCGTTAGAGAAGTTTAAAGGGGTCTGAACTTAACCCAAGAATATAAAGACCCTCACCCTTGAATTATATCTTGGAAAATTTCCTCGTTTATTTCGTAATTTTTCATGACGATAATTGGCGTTTTTTTGCTCCAATTATAAATTTTTCGGCTGTTTTTTTATCTTTAAACTTTTTAGACCCCACTCCACTGAGCAGCACCCGGATTAGGGGAGGAGGGTCCGATGAGGCCAAAGTGTCAATAATAGCATCAAAAATTTAATTCTGAGGGTTTGCCCTATTAGGGGGAAGGAATCCGCCGGACTCATGGGATCCAGGGACCCCCATGCCCATGTGTTTCCCAGACGAAAATAGTTGTGGAAGCCTTGCTCTTCATTTTATGCAATAGTTCTCATTTTAGGCTGAAATACCCTGAAAAATTTTAGCTATTTTTGAATTTCAGGAAAAATTTAGAAAATTAATATAAGAAACTTTGAAAAACATGCCTGTCCTCTTTGTCTTCCAAGTACTCGGAAATGCAGTGCTTGCATACTGCAGAAACCTAGAATGCGCTTAAACCCGTTTGTTGATGTTTTACGCACTATTGATAATCAAGAGTAGTTCTTTTTAACATATTTCAGTTCAGTTCAGTAATTTTTGATCGAACAAAGTTCGGGAAAGTGCGCAACAATGCCATTGGAGACTTGCACACATTTGGTATTAGTGCAAATGAAGTCGTTTTTCAGTCAATTTTATGCAAATTTAGCCTGCTTATTACTAAAAATCGAATGAAAAAATCAATACAACAGCATGAAAGTATATTAATAAAAGATGTTTTACTTGTCCAGTTAATGGCGACTTTACGATATTTTGAATCAGAAAATAATCTTATCAGAGAATTTGGGGATTCTATCAGTTATGCTTCATTTATTTATGCGACTTTGACACAAAATTGACGATTAAATCAGGCATTTACGGACGCAGGTTGTTCGAAAGGTAGTGAAGCAGCTTTTTTCTCAAATGGGCAAAAATAGTTAAGTGCAAAAGTTCTAAAAATTGTATTTTCTAGACCTTGTATAATTTTTTAAGTTTCTAATTTTAGCCACAAAATATTTTGTTAATTTCCCATTATTCCAACGCAAAAAAAGAAGAATTATGTATGTATACTTTTTGCGGCACCTCTCCATTTTTCAATGCTAGTAACCCCAATAATTAATGTTAGACTACGTGAGTAAGTAGCTCATGAAAGTTATATTTAGAGCTATACAACAACGAGACCCTTACAATGTACATACGTCAATTTTGTTTATTTATTCCAGTATTTTATTTTCTTCTGTTCTCTTAATTTATGTTCAAAAACCGTTTTCTTATTTGCCGACATCTTCTTTATTAAAATAGAATTTTCTATTGATAGACTTATATCACACTGTAAACATTAAATCGAATTTCGATATCACTTGAACAGTAGGTTCACTAAAATTTGCTAAACAGTTATAAATTCAGGGTTAGAATCTACAGTATGCCAAAGAAGTATAATCAAGAGGTCATTCCCGCTAAAGTCCGCTTTATAAATTCTGTTTAAGTTGTCAGTGATTAATAACAGGAAAAATCCACTTCTATTAAAGGAAATCCTAAAAAATTGTTAGATACAAATCGTAAGCTTAATTTATTAACTTTGAAATCGATTAATCTAGAATCAATTTAAGTAGTAACTGACGCTCCTCTGAGGGTACAATGCTGAAGGATGCTTGCTAAGTGCACATGCACTAGATACGAAATTATGACGTATTACGACCGCAACCTGACGTCATTATACCCCGGAGGCGAACCGCGTTACCTACATTAATCGGCTATGCGCATCCTTCCCACCCCAAAATTAACATATCCAGGGGGAGGGGTCTATGGATTTGCCCCCGGATCAGGATTAACGGATAAACCGCGCTAAAATTATGTACGTACACATTTAAAGACCACTAAGCTTCCTGGCCCATGAATTATCGGATAAATCGATTCTACGATCACAGTGTGCTAAAATTATGTACATATATCTTAAATGACCGCTAAATATTTTGGCCCCCGGATTATGGGATAAATCAATTCTACGGTCACAGTGCGCTAAAATTATGTACATACACAGCTAAGCTTTCTAGCCCCCGAACCGAGATTTGCACATGCGCTAAAATTATATACATACACCGCTAAGCTTTATAGCCCCTGGATCAGAGATTCGCATTGTAGCAAAATTATCTACGTACACGTTCAATGACTACTCAAGCTTTCTGGCCCCCGGATTATCGGTTGTACAAATTATTGAATTAATAAGAAACGTTCGAGAAAATTGAATGAAGTAAACTCGAATTACAATGAATAGAAATGCATTATATAACGCCTGATATCCAAAAGAAAAGTACAGTCCGCGAATTTAATTTTTTATCTACTGTGTAGGATAACGCTAAATATGCGCGCATGTAATATCTAAATATATAAATTTTTAGTCTATTGATGTAAATATATATATTGGTTCATTGCTCTATGTACATAAAATAAGTAAATATCAGCGAATAATTACAATATTATTAAGATTTGCTGAAGTAAAAACTATACTATTCATCGCCTCGCTAAAATATACGAATTTAAGATTTACTACCCACTACTTAATAACCAACAGCTAATATGATATCATTTTTCAAAAGTTTTGCCGGATGTCGTAGGGATTTCAGAATCGCTAGAATCAAAACTTTGCTCGTCTTCAAGCAATTTGGGATTGTCAGTCGTACCACTAGCGGCAATATTTTCAAAGATATTTTCGACTGGATCGCGTACCATTAACTTATCGTCAGGAGAGTCTAGTGGCCCGACTAAAATTTGCATTTTCTCGAGAAAAAATCGTTAAAACTCGTAAAATTCAACACGCATATTTAATTATTGTTTTTAGTAAAAAATTGTATTGACGTACAAAAAAAATTTACAATTTATAGAAATGAACTCACTATGACCTTTTTATGTAATGTTTTACATAAATTGTTTTTTCACGCATAACAGTAGCATTTGATATAAAAAAAATTATGATTGCGTACGATAGCAAGTTTTAAGATCCGAATTTCGTAAAAAAAGATAAAAATTATTCAATAGGCTTCAAATCCTACAATTTATGCTTATGTTTTCATATTTAATCAAATAAATCACGTACTTTTATTTATTTCAGGCAAATTTTTCGCGATTCGGCGCGCATTTTTCTCCGCATTATGTAAAGTCAGCAATGTTCTTTGCGGGGGTACCGGCGCAACAGCTCCTTGAAATTATTTCTATCAAAGTTAAGTTTAAATACGTGTATATTTTCGCGAAGCATAATCGTTTTATTTAATTTTTATAATATCTAGTACATATTATTAACTTATTTAAAAAATATAAATTAAAAATATAAATTACTTTTATAAAACAATTATTTATTTTATCAATAAATATATACCTGAAGCGTATCAAGTACCTTCAGTGCAGAAAAGTGCGTAAAAAATTAATGCTACCAAAAGACAAAAAATTATAAAACAAGTGTTTTTCGAAGCGAAAAGTTTTCCTTACCTCCCAGCTTTTCGATGGCCGCCACGATTTCGCCTCGTTGGCGCTGCCACTCGTAAAATTGTTCCGGCTTGACCCCTTGACTCGTTGGGTATAAGCTCAATCTCGTGCCGTACTTCTTGCATATTCTGAAGCTAATATTCGCGAAGTCGTTCCAAGTAGACACTAAGCAGTAAACGTTATCCCTAAGTGTAAAATCGTAGCGCTTATTCTGAGGCTCGTTCATTTTCGAATAGTACCGGGAAAAAGCGCCAAGCGGAGTAATAATGCAAAATGGAAGTTATAGCTGAATAACATGAAACTTTTTTCTGTTTACTCAAAAAACTTAAACAACGGAGCTAGGGTCATAGTTTTTAATGCACGCTACATAGAATAAGATAGATAAGAAGATCGATAGAAACTGACGTAATTGCGAAAAAATCGACGGTAATTAAGCTGTCAGTTTCGAAGGAATCGGAACTCGATTCGTCCGAAATATCGTCGATGAATATCGTGTCAGACCGAGGTCGACAAGATATTTCACTAAGCGACGAATCCGATTCAGAAAAATCGCTGTAATCGAGCGTTAATTCGTAATCGCTCATTTTCTAAACACAACCAAATCGTCAAAAAATAAAATAATGACAATTATCAGAGTTTTTGTTGTATTTATGGTAAAAAAATAAAGCGAGCATCACTCGTTTATATTACGAACCAGCAGGCGACAAAATAAACAAAAAAACGTAGCAAAGCTAAACTTTCAGTACAATGCTGTCATTACAGGCGTACGCAAAAAATTATGAAAAATAAAATAATGACGATTATACATATTAAAGTAATAAAGCAAGCGTCGCCCGTTTATATTAAGCCAACAGGCGAAAAATAAATTCAAAAAAACGTGATTGAGCTAAGAATATTTTAACATTAGCACAAGATTGTTCTAAACGCAACGGAATTGGTAAAAAAATAAAATAATGACAATTATTTAAAGTTTTTGTCGTATATATAGTAAAAACAAAGCGGGCATCGTTCGTTTATAATATGAACCAGCAAACGACAAAATAAATTTAAAAAAAACCGTAACTGACCTAAGATTATATCAACATCAGTACAAGGTTGTAAACGCAGGCGTATGGCTTGCAATCATAATCTAATAACTTAAAAATTTTTTTGCGATATTTACGCTAGTTTTTTCTTATCTTTTTTGGTCACAAAAAACTTGTGACCCCAAAACTTTTTTATATTCCAACAAGCTTAAACCTAATAAGGCTGAATTTTCCTAAATACGTCATTTTTTCCATCTTCTTATCTTTCTTCTTCATGCGAGTAATACCTTAAAACCAAAAAATCGTGACCCAGATTCCAAAAAATTTCTTAAATCACACGTTTACGTCACTTTTTCGATTTTCTCATCTTTCTAGGTCAAAGTACATAAAAAACGAATGAGCGTGACCTATAAAACTTTTTTTGTCAAATTGCATGTTCTTTTTTATTTTGGTATGCTTAAAAGAGTAATCAAATAAGCCTCTAAAAAATTTTTCACCGATTACGTCAGTTTTTTCGATCTTCTTATCTTTTTCTTTATGCGAGTAATTATACATTAAAACCAAAAACTTGTGACCTAATATTCTAAAGAATTTTTTAAATCAGGTGTTTACGTAAGTTTTTTGATTTTCTTATCTTTCTAGGTCATAGTGCATAAAAACTATTTTGTCAAGTTGCGTGTTCTTTTTTAATTTTGGTAAGCTTCAAAGAGTAGTCAAGTAACCCTAATATTTACGCTATTTTTTCTTATCTTTTTTGATCCCAAAAAACTCGTGACCCAAAAAAAGTTTCATATTCCAACAAGCTTAAACCTAATAACGCTAAATTTTCCTAAATACGTCATTTTTTCGATCTTCATGCGAGTAATTATACATTAAAACCAAAAATTGTAACCCAGTATTCCAAAGATTTTTTTATTCATATGTTCACGTCAGCTTTCAGTTTTCATATCTTTCTCGGTCATAATGCATAGAAATCTATTAAGCGTGACCTATAATACGTCAGTTTTTTTCAATCTCTTATCTATCTATGCAACAGGCGTTAAGGACCGTGACCCTAGCTCGGTTTGTTTTAAAGTTTTTTGCATGACCCATGAAACTTTTTTCGACAAAAAATCACATTGTTCTCTTTTTTTGATCTTGGTAAGCTTAAAAGAGTAATCAAGTAACCCTCTAAAATTTATTCGCGATTACGTCAGTTTTTTTCGATCTTCTTATCTATCTTATTTTATGTAGCGCACATTAAAAACCGTGACCCTAGCTCCGTTTTTAGGGTTGTTTCAAGTAAACAGAAAAATTTTTATATTTTCAACTTCTCATCTTAATAACAAAATACAAATTTGCAAACTTTCGTCAAGCGTTTGACCCAGTTACGTCATTTTTTCTAAGTCAATATAGATAAACCAAATGAGATGATTTTTTGAACTTGATATTCATTTTATTAAGAAATCATTATGGAGTACGACGAGTTCAAAATTTTTGTAATCGTTGTACGAACCTGGTGTCAAAGTAATTTTTTATCATTTATTTTCGCCTGGAAGTTTATTTATTATTGTGCTCATATATTAATTTCATTTTTTTCGATATTAAATTTATTCCTGCAAAGTCCTTTATGCTATTGCGATTTTTGCTTTAATAAATCATATTTAGAACTAATTTAGTTTTTTTTCTGTGCATTTTTGAATTTTTTAAACTCAAAGTAGTAGTTTTATCTAGCATTTATGCTTTTGCTGCGTTGAAAGTTTGTTTGATTTGAGTAAACATCATATTAATGCATTTATTTCAATTTGTTCGTTAGGTTGCATAGTGTATTAAAAATTTATTTTTATTCGTTATATTCTTAAAAATATTTTCTCATCAACGAATGTATTAAAAAAAGACAAGTATAACATTTAGCGCTTAAGTTTTGTTGAAAACCAAAGAAAATTTATTTTTCTATTCGAAATTATCAAATTAACATTGATATTTTTTGCGCGTGCATAAGATAATTTTGATAACAGTATACTAGTAATTAACTTTTTTACATGCAAGATGAATAAATTTTTTAAACCTTTTAACTATATGAAAAAACGTATCGGAATTGCTCTCTACTATGAAGAAAATACTGGCCGGATTAGCCACTACTAATTTTTTCAATTATTTATTGAAAATTATATTCAATACAGATTTTGTAATGAGCCAAAATGAAAATGTTACAAAGCATGCAAAAATCCTTTCGACATATGTATACATCAATAAAATTTGGGTTTAAAGTTTTAGACTATTTGATGAGGTTAACTTGTTTTACTTGCTATTTAAAATTAATATTTTGACTATGTTATAAAAGTTTGTCTAATTTGACCTGATGTACGGTAAATTACCAAAAAAAAACTTTTTAATATTTTTTGTACCAATTTTGATTTTAAATAAAAGTACAAGTAACTAATGCTACATAATGAAAAAATGAAAAAATGACATCTTCGTGTGGAGAACAATTAGCTTAAACTTATGTACGAAAAAACTTACACTACGTTCCATTGCAGATATTCTGGTTAGGTTTCTTAAATAACATGCTTCTAATAATCCAGAAAAACTGAAATAAATTACATAATATAAATAACAACTGTCATGTATTGTTAAAATAAAGAACAATTACTTCGAAGTTATTTAAAAAAAGCTCAGATGACGTTCAATTGCTAAAATTCTAGCTAGGTTTCTTAAATGATATGCTTCTAATAATCAGGCAAAATGAAATAAATTATATAATATAAATAACGAATATCTATGCAATATTTATATGTAGGAAGTCATCTTACATTATTCTAAAATAATAATTTCATCTAATTCGAGGAATCCTCAAACATTTTTTCTATTTAATAGACAATTTCATTGATTTCGAAACAAAATCAAAATTAGCTGACATATTTTGGGAAAAATTTACTTTTACGAAAAAACAAGAGTACAAGAATCGGGCTAAATTCGATAATAAAGAGAGCGAACGTACTGGAAAGAAAAAGATAAAAGGTTTTTGGTTTTTCGCCCGGATTCTCATCGACGAACTCAATAAACCGGAATTATGTGATATTTTCGTTCATGAACTTTTCAGCGGTATAGATTTAATCCAGCTAAAAATGGATATTTACGATATTTACGTGAAATATTCGGTGTCTTCTTCCGATTTAATACGCGGCTTCAATTTATAAAGCGAGGCTTAAGTGTAAAAATTCTACAACGGTTTCAAAGTACTGTAGCTGCATCTCTCGTAATTTAGCTAGACTATGACGCGAAACACGTAATTTATCGCAACATTGTGTAATCTTAGCAAAATAAAACTATAATAAATCTTGTAGTTCGTGCATACCTGTTAATATTTGATTGCAAACTTAAATGAAGAAGCTGTCTTGTCATAACTGAGATTTATAATCTGTTAACTAAGAGTTGAATCGATTCGATCGGAATTCATGAAGTGCAAATGAATTGTCTTTTCATCGCATCCCATCGCAATGAGATTCGAAAGCCCAGATGTCATTCTAGTCATAATCGGACATGCACTGGGGAGCGGGTTGTGGAGTCTAAAAGCTAAGTGGTCTTTAAACGTGTATGTACATAATTTTAGCGCACTGTCACTGTACAATTGATTTATCCGATAATCCGGGGGCCAGAAAGCTTAGTAGTCATTGAACGTGTACGTACATAATTTAAGCACAATGCGAATCTCGATCCAGGGGCTATAAAGCTAAGTGGTGTATGTACGTAATTTTAGCGCGGTTGTTTATCCCATAATCCTCATCCACGGGTAGATTTATGGAGCCCCTTCATTTAGGGCGAGAAGAGGTGCACAGCCGATTAATGTAGGTAGCATGGCTCGCCTGCGGGGGTATAATGACGTCAGATTGCGATCGTAATACGTCATAATTTCGTATCTAGTGCATGTGCACTTAGCAAGCATCCTTCATCATATACCCCCAGAGGGGTGTGTGTTACTACTCATTTAGAATTAAAAGGAATAAATATTTTTTCATATTTGATTCCTGTTTTATTTTCTTGTATATCATTTGTAGTTTAGAAGTGTGATACTTTCATTCACACATGAGCGTCGAGGGTTTGGGGGGTGTGCACCTCCCAGAAGTTGAAATACCCCCCCCAGAAATCAAAATAACCCCCCCCAGAAAAAATTTTTTTCGCTTTTTTAGCAATTTTTTGATGCCATTGGATAGTGCTCGATGATAAACGTCGAAAAATGGTGTTTTTTCGCCATACAACCACTTTTAAGACCATTTTTGACCTTTGAACATTTTTTCACCCCCCCCTCCCAGAAATTTTTTCACCCCCCCCCTCCCAGAATTTCGGTGCTGCACACCTGTGCTTTCATTCCATTGAAGCGCTGCGATATTTTTACTTTTTCTAGTAGCTTCACGTCATTGCTTCCGAGCCGTATTTTCTAACGTGATCTATTCTTTTGGAATGGATAGAGAACAATATTTAAAATAGACGAAAATCAATCACAACACGATCGCAAAACGAAATATAAACGCGTTTTTACAAACAAAAATAATCATCGCCTTATATTAATCGATCATATATAAATTACGTACGAAAATATTCGGAACACAAAGAAGCGTAGCGGAATTAACGGAACGGTTTATTATGGGCTTTTTATAGGTTTATATTCATGAAATTTTCGTTTTTTATTGATAAAATCGTAAAATGATTCAAGTCCTGATTCTAGCGTATTTTTTAAAAATTTTTTTGATGATTTTCTCAGCATAACTCGTAATACAAAAATGCAGCAAAACTAAATTACTTTTCTCAAAAGACAATTTGCAAATCGATTTATACTATAATACTCGCATATTTTCATTTTGTATTTACTTCTACACTCTTTAAATGTTATAAGAGTATTCAAAAAGTGGACGCCGAAATTAGCGCCCCAGACTAGCATAGAATTATTAGCATTCTTAATTAAAAAATTAAATTATTAATTAAAAATCAACATCCATAGGAAGTAAAGACAGGGTAGATTTTTCCATGATCAAGAATTTAGTCTTAGGTGATTTTTTTAAGCTTTCTTGTTCGTTGAATTCTAATGAGAGAGACACAGTTAATATTTACCCAGAAAGCTATTTCGTTCGCATTATTTTTTAGAAATATTTTCTCTTATTATTTGCATATTTGTATATTCCTATAACTTTAACTATTCGACGGATACAAATGGATTTGAAGTAAAAGTAAAAGAGTTACTTCTAATTCCTGATTTATAGGACGCGGTTTTCAGCATTTGTACGGGAATGTTTTATTATTTTTTGACATCAAAATGGCCTCGTGTTTCCACCTAAGTTTCCTCATTTTGCCCACATATAGGCGCTGAGGGTTAAGGCTTTTGACTCCCTCCGATAATCAAGCAGACCCCCGATAAATCGATAGACTTTCCATAATTGAATTTGTTGGCATTTTTTCTAATTTTTTTAAGACTTGATCGCTGACAAGTGTGATTCTGCCTCTGAGATAGTCAAAAACATATGCTCAAGCAACCCCAGCTTAGGAATTGACCCGGTCTGGAGGTCAGTCGGAGTGGTTTATCAGGCTAAAGTTAAGTAAAAATTTGCATAAATACTGATTCATCATAGAAAGGATTAATTCGCGATTTCTGATCAATTTCGAGCACCTCTGATAAAAAACCTCGATTTTAACGTATTTTAGGCCTTTTTTTACTTTATGGTCCCTGAGAAAGTTCCACGTTTCCACGCAAAAGGTCTAAAACCCCTAAACCCCACCTGATCAAAACCCCAAAATCTCGCTGTTTATAATCACCCGTAATTTATAACTTAGGACAACGCCCGGGTGGGCCCGAAAGATCATGGCACAAATAATTTCGCATCCGGTCGTCATTTCCTGTTCCCCAAAAATGCTCATCATTGTCCAGCAGACGAAATTTGGTTTTTAGGCCTGATTTTGTTTTGGTTAAGAAGATTCGGCGAACGGTCCTTTGTTTTTGTTCTTCTCCCTGTTGGCCTCTTCGACTATAGGCGCGATCATATTGACGAATTCTTCGTAATTTATCTGCTCGTCGCCGTCTTTGTCCACTTCTTTTATTATTTCGTCCACTTCTTCTTCGCTAAATTTTTCGCCCATGGTCGTCATGAAGTGTTTAAATTCCTGCGCCGTTATTACGCCGTTGCCGTCCTTATCAAACACCCTGCATGAAGGAAAAAAATGTTAAAATAATAAAAACTTAAGAAAAATATAAAACAAGAAAAAATTATGAAAAAATAAAAAGTAAAACATAGAAAAAAATTTTAGGGGAAACTGAGGTTTCGGTCGTCTCACCCACTCATTGTACCAAAATAATTGGCGAGATATTGAAGTTATATTTTTTGAATAATTTTTGTGGAATTAGTCGCGAGTTCTCTAGATTTTCAAACGGTCGAATAATACTTATTAATGACATTCATTGGCTGTTCTTGGCAGCCATATTTTTCATCCAGAAATTTTTTTTCAAAACAGGGAAGGTTGAGGCTCTTACAAAGATTTCTGGAGAAAGAAACATTGAATTTAACCCAGTTTATTCAATATTTAGCAAAATTTTTGAAGGCTTTTGCGATGAAGTGATTCAAATGCAGGATAAAGGAAATAAAGCTGTAATTTCAATTAACCGCCATCCTTCTGCCTACCACTTAATATATTTTCTCTCGCTAAATGAAATCAAGAGACATTGCCTATTCATACACAGATATTTCTAATTCTTTCATATATTTAAAATTTTTTACTCAAAAGGGTTTTGATTGGCGTTTAAGCTGAGAAAATCGAGGGGAAACACTATTTTTAACAAAAATAGCTGATTTTAGAGTTTCTTGACTATTTTTTTGGAAAAAATGAGGTGCAAACCACCTCAATATAGAAGAAATTGATACTACCACTGCAATAAATTACTCAGTACGAGGTTTGTTTAGTCGATGTATGTACATATGAATGGCTTTGTTAATCATCAATTTTTACTGAAGCTCTTTAGTAATTAATGATTCGAACTAATAAAATTCAAATGAATTTAGCGAAATAATGATTAAAAGATAAAAATAAAGAAATGACTGAATAATAGAAGGAATAGCAAAGATGACCATCTGAACACGTAACATGGTTTTGCTAATGGGATTTGTTGAACGAAGAGACGACTTCTATTCTTTGAATATAATGCATCCACTTTAAATTACACATTTATAAATATAAATATCAAATTTTTTAAATTTTTTTCATTCAAAATCAAACGTTTCAACGCTTAGCGTATGACCAGACCATGCCTTTCTGGCTTACTCGGCCAATTGACATAAATCTAGGGCCAATCGCTGCATATTTTACGATAAAGCATAATTCATTTGAGAAAAACAATTTTCAGTAAATTAAATGATGGCAAATGTACGTTTGTACATGCGTGCCAGCACATATATTACCAATGCAAAATCGTAATTTTGAACAATTCGCGTTTTTCCGTGCCCAAGAAGTTAAACGACGAAAAAATCTACCTGAAGGCTAAGCGAATCAATTCCTGATCAGTTTCTTTGTTCATACACTTCATCATTTGGCAAAATTCCTCAAAGTCAATTTTACCGTTGCCGTCGACGTCGAATTCGTTGACGATTTTTAGCAATTCTTCCTCGGTCGGATTTAGACCCAGGGTGCGCATGGCAAAACCCAATTCTTTGGTGCTCATAGTTCCGTTACCGTCTTTGTCGAATAGCTTAAAAATAAGAAGCTTTTTAGAGTCAACACAACGTCACGAAATTAAATTTAACTTTTTAAAATTAAATTTTGAATTTTTCGCCGCTTTCAGTACAAAAACGATACAGGGCTCATCCGACAATGAAAAATGCGATTCTGACGTTGATGGCGATTTAAATTACACTTTATATTATACCTAGTTCCTTCTCTCTGATGACCTGGCCAGTTTATATGATTTTTCATCGCTTTTTTTGTGTATTTTTTGTATCTAGTAGTAGTAACTTCTGCTTACTTCTCGGTTCACTTAGACTCTTGCGCCTCGCAAAACCCGCAATTTCTCATAATATAATCTTACATACTTTTTCAAGTACATGTGTACTCTTTCTCGCGTCCCCTTGTTTCTTTTATACTAACAGCGTGCCTCATTTATTTACCTTTTATTTATTTATTTTTTATTTAATTTTTATTTATTTATTTGTTTTCTTCTATTATCTCTTTTTGAATCATATTGATGACTTTCTATTATTATTTTTCATACGAATTACCTTTGTTTCGTATTAATATTTCATATTATCTGTACTAAAATAACATTGTTTATGTAGTACCTACTTTATTAATGCCCCCTGTTCGTTCATTATATGAGAAAATATGTATATGAAATGCGAGTATAGATCATCTAGTACTCTATGGATTTTCTGAACAGCTATGTACATCACATTTCGTAATATTTGTAAATAAAAACAGTCGAATGGAAAATTAAACGACGAATTTACAGGTAGTAACTGAGAAATATGAAACAAAAATCGCTTAAAACATTGAAATAGTGAATTATTCCGTTTAGCCTAAATTCCTTTAATTCTCAAAAGATTGAAGAAATTAAATGTAAATATAAATAAGTTGGACGCAAATGATCAAAGCCTAAATTCTGAGTGTTCGAAATTCTTCGTAGGTCGAAAAAAAACCCAAAATCGTATTTAGGGCTGGGAAACGCTATTTATCATTTTTTCACTATGCCGTTTCCTGACGTCGAAAAAATGGCCAGGAATCGAAAAATTTTGAAAAATAAAATTCGCTAAAAATCGAAAAAAAATTTGGTTATCCCCATCAATTTGAAAACTTTTTTGAAATTTTCCGGAGATTTTTCATACGTCCTAATTACGTACCTTGAAAGCTTGGCCGAATTCCTCCAATTCTTCTTTAGAATATTGGTCCATGGTCGGAAAGGAGGCCACCGCGTGATTAGTGTTACGGCTAAAAAGCGACCGGGCGCACTTGCCGGCGAAGTGCATAAATTCGCGCATATGCGTCGTTTTGTGCTTATTCGTTAAGGGGACCGCAATGATTGGATTATTTTTCGGAATAAAAATAAAACAATTCGACAATTTCGAAGTAATAATAATTCAAGCTTTTAAAATAGTGAACGGGGAATATAAGCCGAAATTACGGTCGGGTCGGCGGCCAATTTTTTTGGCGTTTACGCGCTGCTTCTTCGTATTGCTCGAGTGAGAAGAATGATTGTCGAGGGAAAAGGAAGCGAGAGTGGAGCTAGAGAAAGTTTTTTAAGGAATTTCCAGAGGAATAACAAGCTTCTCTGAATCGTCGACGAGCCGACTATCGAAAATCAAAGCGTATAATGAAATCTCGGCTGAATAACCGGAAAACCATTAACGGCTCCGTTTTTTTGGCGGGAAAAAAGCGGCGCGTTACGTACGTGCGAATCGCAATAGATTACTGTAGGCTCTTGTACGTGTAAGCAGCCAGACGGTCAAGCGTACGGTAAAAAATTAGCGGCTGGAAAAAATAAAAGATTAGGAATATTGCCGCAGCAATTATTGAACAATAGTTTAGAAACGTACGTATGTATACGTACGTGTTGTATACCTACAGTAGCTGTCTAATTGGGAATGTGGAAGGTTGGAAATGCCTTTCGTATCCCGAGGATGTACAGTGAACAAGAAGAAAGATTTTAAAATTTTTTCCTATATCGGCTTAAGCTTACTATACTGAAATTAATTAAGGAATGGGAATTTAAAAGATGAACAGGTGGATGAAAGGGAACCGGAAATCAAGTTTCCTCAAGGAAGTAAAACTATTAAACGATGTACAGGATGGGTCCTATTTTTAAAATGTCTCTTATGAGACGTTTTTTAGCAAATTGGAAAAAATGAGACCTGCTTTCAAAATTTATATTATAGGCGGCTGAAATAAAGAAAAACGCTCAACTAGGCGAAAATAAGATATTTAAGAAACAAACTTATCAATGATATCAGTTTTAATGGAGGTAAAGATGCAAATCTGCATCAGGATCAGGTTTGAGATAAATCTGAGCCGCCAAACTCCGTTATTGCATCGTAGTTTAAACCCGGCTTAAAACGCAACGTTTGACTAAAAGTCTTGTTCATTGCAAACGCGATAAATATGCATATATCCTCTACAAATGTAATTTGACCTGGTCAAATAATAAGTTAAATTCTGATTCTCTTCTAAAACCGAACAACGATCACATGGCATAAACATTGTTCATTAACGCGGCTTGAGAATTAACTAATTTCTTTACAGTATCACATTTTCTTTATCGTAACTGTTAAGAAGAAGCTATGATTTTCGACGAAAGAACAATTAAATATCTAAGTGCAGTCGCAAGCGATAAACGACACGAAATTTTCGCATACGATACGGTCGTTTTCGTTTAATAGGACATTCGTGCATTATCGACTTCAAAGCGTTCACATGGATTTAAATGAGTTTAATTTTCATTCGGTAAAAACTCAACTAAAATTGCATTTATTGGAGAAAAGTTCGTCTTGGCTGCGTGCCAGGACTGCACAGATAAAAATATGCTACATTTGATTGGAAATAATTGATTAAAGCTCGCTCTCATTCGTCCTCTGCCCTCTCATTCCTCTAGCTAATGTAACCTTTGTAGTTTGGAAAAAATCCAATTTGGAAAATCCGTTACTCATCGTACAATAGGACTTACACAGCGCGAAAAGGAAAAAATATAATGCGAGGGAATCACGAGGATTTTGTGACGTCATACGGAGCATGTGCCTTATCTATACTAATGTATTGAATATGCTAATCTCATAGAAGTAATGGTTTTTCTGATCCAAAAAATTTCCATACTTCTTTTATTACCATATGATAGGCAGCCTGTACTTTAGACGACACGAGATAGGGTTGTTCTATTGTCCAATAATTTGAACTCTTAATCGATTCCTCAATGTTATGTCGTATGAAAGGGGATTTAGGGAATACGCAGTCTATTGCTGCCAAAAATAATTCGGGGATCATCGCTATATGTCGAAATCTTCGAATTAGTCATCTGTTTTATTAGCCGGACTGGAGAGTTTTAAATTGGGTGGGGGCAATTTTGCATTTGATAAAGAAATGAAAAAATATTCGATTTCCGGGCCTCGATTCTAATGAAGTAATGCTTAAGCTAAGCATAAGCCTGACTTGAATGTTCAAAGACGCGACATCTGAATATTTGACATTTTTTCCATTCTAAATGCAAATTCTACTATTTTAAAGATATATAGGACAGACAATCAGCCGAGCTTGAGCCAAAAGTACTCGGAGCCAATTTTATACAATGCGCTAAAACAAATGAAAGAAAAGGAGAATTCAGCGTATATTTACCGTGCAAATACGGGTTCAAACTCGTGTTAATGCATTTTTTGAATTTCACACATTACAAATGAATTTTAAATAAACAGAAGATACAATTTCAGATAAATAAAATAAAATGAAATAGGATAAAGTTTTACTTAAAAAATTCATAATAAATTTGACTTAATAGAAAAATTTACCCGAATAAAGTGCTAAAATTCTGACATACATACGAGTATCGCGACTTGAAAAAGCAGCGAATACCCAACATAATTAAAATCCAAGGCGAAAGCTGATATGGACTTTTGTAATAAAAAGTAACTTTTCTAATTTAGGAATTTGTTGAAATCATAAATAATATTTATCTGGTGAGTTTGTTGAAAATTGCACAGCATGGCCGATATGGGGTGGTTCAGCCAGTCTGGGGGATTCAAGAAATGAGTTTTTTCGAGCTAGAACAACCTCAAAAAGCGATATAAGCGCTAAAATGGCATTAAAACTACGTTATTAGTTTCTCATTAATTTTAAAGCACTGTAGAAGAAATTTTTCAATTGCCATTCCTTTTTGCCTTCACTTTGCCTCATTTTGATGAAAAAATTTCCCATTTTTTCATTCTGGTAGGAGTCTAATGTAAAGTGAAGGAAAGAGAAGAATTTTTAAAAAACGTCAAACACCATAGTGAGTCGAAATTGCTTAAATTGAGAAAAACTACATATATCTGAATCATAATAATGAAAATACGTGAATGCTTATAATATAAGCGGAATTTTTCAGAAAAAGAACACAAACATGACAAAACCTTATTTATGTACATCAACCAACCTCGCTTAAAATTAATTAGAAAGCAAAAATAGTAAAAAAACTGAGTTTCCACGACAATAGCTGACGTAAATATGGCTTATCGAGAGCTCAACATACACGGCTCCCTTTCTAGAAACGCCTCTCAAAAAAGCATGATCGAGAGCTTGTTTGTCGGAAAGCTTACTTAGCCTAAAGATTAAGCAGGTGAATCGACAGTGGCCATAAAAAAGATCATCACTCAGTGAACACCTACATACGAAATTAAGCGATTCTGTAATTACTCAGAATTATGCCCTTGGGCGGAAATTCAAAAAAAGTCGTCTGATAAGCTAAAAGCGTCCAACCCACCGAGCTAACAACGTCGACTAATTTTCAACGCGCACGTAGAATTAAGGGGAAGGTATAGGTACGGCCGGGCCAATTATTGGTTGGGGAAAAAAATTGCGTGCCGACCTGCCCCTAATTTGCATAAAGCCATATCTAGCTTATGCACACAGCCTTCCTCGGTTAAGAATAATACGTATATACGTAAGCTTAGAAAGCCTCGCTTAGTACAAGCTCATACAGGAATTTAGTCGGGCTTTATTGATTTTTACTCACAATCGAGCTTTTACCGTATAAAAAGAGGAAAAAAGCTCAGCTAAAGCAGCGATCAGCTCCCCCGTGGCTTACAAAAACAAGCTTTTTTAAAATTATAATCACTACGTCTATCTTGGTTTGGTAATTAGTCCCTCGATTGCAATAAGCTAATGGATCAAATATCCGAACCGAATCTTCGAATGACCCAATTATTTAAATTAGAAGGTAGAAAAAATAGGAATAATGGTTTGATTAAAATTAACGTCAATAAAAATGAAGGTCGTATTTACGCAGGCGCGTCTATTTTTTGTCACTTTTTTAGCCATAAATTTATAATTATCAAGCCGAATCTATGCATTTTGAATCGATTAAGGGATTTTTCGTTTCCCAGGCGTAATTATAATTTCAAGCATAATTTAATCAACGTCCGCAGGAATAATTAAAAGCGTCTCTTTATATGGCTAGACGGATGTCAGGCGCACATGAGCGTAGGGGTTCGGGGAGAGGGTTCAGCGGACCCTTCCGAAAATCCGAACTGCCCGAACCCTCAGAAAAAAATTTTCGATTTTTATTCAATTTTAAGTCGAATGGTATTTTTGCCCATATCATCAATTTCTTGGATTTTATGACACCTTTAAAAATTTTTAGTTATGCCCTAGGTTACAGATGTATAGTGCGACATATCTGGGACTTAGCCGGTCTGGGGGCAGTTCGTGGTTCGTGAGGGGGCCAAAAGACTTCTAAATTGGTATAAATGTTAAAACAGCATAAAATTACGTTAACTTTATGCACTTTTGGAAAAAGTTTGATTTTCATCTATTTAGGGAGTATATTTTGACTCATTTCTCACACAAAATTTACCATTTTTTCATTTGGAGAATCTAGACCAGACAAGCACATGGGGAAGGGGGAGGAACTTTCGGATCTAGACCCCCAGAATAGAAAAATGGAAAATTTTATGGAGAAGATGAGGCAAAATCAAAGGGCCAAAAACGGACGAAAATTGACAATGTTGATCAAAAACGCTTCAAATTGACCAGAAACTGTGCAATATCGAATTTTATCGTTTATATCAGTTATTGAGGTGATTTTAGCCCAAAAACCGATATTTTCGACTCTTCCCCAGACCGGTTAACCTCCCCCATCTCCAGATTGGCCATGCTGTTCATGTATGATCTAGACCCCTCCACATTTCCCGCGCGCGTCCCAGACCTGCTAGAATTTCAGCTGCTCATGTGTATCAGTGCGCAATGGGCGATTGCATTCAATTGGACCAATAAATTGTTGGAACAAAAATGAACCTTATCATTTATTGTATTTGCCCCCAGGCGAAAATATATATAATGCGCAATTTCGAGGCGGCGGGATCGCGCTGATAACAAAAGCTAATTTATTCGACAATTAGCCGTTTCATCCCAAACGAGTTCATATTTTTCTGAAACAGCATTTAATAAACAAGTCACAGAAAGATTAAATATCAATAATTTGAAATGGATCGTAAATCGTGAGATTTTTCAATCACTGCAGCGACAATGATGCACTGTACCGCATTTATATGCTTCAACGACAAATTTAGGGCTTATGATTATTTTTGTCATTTGAGTGAAAAATATAGTGAGCAGGATAGGGCGAAAATACAGATTAAAATTCGCAATGACACTATAAATAATTTAAATTAGATTTAGTCCTTAGAAATTAAAATGAAAGATCGAAGACGATTAAACTACTTCATTAATAAAAAACGACCGTAAAATTACTCAAGGCAATAAAATTTATATCCCCATCCCGTCCAAACCCTTAAAATTTTTTTAACTCGAAATTTAGACGATAATTAAGATAATACCGCCAGCTAAGGGACGTACAGATGATCTCTAAGACAAGTTGCCTTTTGGTCAGACATGCACATTATGAAAGGGCTTGGTGGGTCTAGACCTCCACATAGAAAAATAATAAATTTTCAGGGAAAAATAAGGCAAAACTAAGGTCGAAAATGGGAGCCCTCTGGTAGACCATTTCTAAGCGTTGTAGTGGTTCTCAGACATGTTCGATTTGAAAGTATCTTTTTTATCATAGTTCTTGAGTAAAAAAATATTCTGTCACATTTAAAAAGTAAGAAAAGTCGCCAGAAATATATTTAGCTATTGTTTAAATGTATTATATGAATATCCTTAGTTCCAAAATCAATAAATTTTAGATTTACTATCGATATTTCAGATTCGATTCTCGTTTCCCTGAACATTTTAAAATCTTACAACAGGATCCGTGAAAAATAGCTTCATGTTCATCGTAATCGCAGTTTAATTCAAAAAAACCTAGCACAAAATTAGAAATACTTCAGTGTAGAAATGAATTGCTATAATTAGAAATTGAATGAATAATTAATAATTTGATGGGAAAGTGGGTTACTACGGAAAATTTTCAACAGATGTATCGAAATTTAGTTATTAATTGACTAAACACAGTTATTTTGAATAGCTGAAAACAACTCATTCATTGAAGAATCATTGATTCCCGATGACGTCATCTGCCAATCGAGTAGGTCAGCACTTGAAGTTTATTTCAGCTATTTCGCCCCGTTCATTGAAACACCAAAAACGAATTTCGAACAAATGATAAAACACTTCAAATAAATATCAAGCGATTTAAAAAAAGGTTTTTTGACTTAAAAAAATTTGATCGAAATATTATGTCAGACTAATACTCGATTGATACATGCGCGTTTCTAAGCGCGAAAATGGCCTTGTATTCAAAATAATGCAATGATTGAAGTCGCAAAGTTTTTATAAATCAATAGAAAACGGACTCGGAACTTAAGAAAAAAAGCCACCATACTACGAATTTTTTCCACTGCATAGATTAAATAAGATTGTTAATTTAATTAATCAAATTTATTAAATAATAATTAAATTTACTAATAAATTAAATTACAAATAAATTCAGTTAATTCAGCACAAAACTACCCAAATATCTGTTAAATGGAAAAAGCAGCAAAAAATGTAAAATAATCTGAAGATTTAGTTAACCTCAAGTCCATCAATCACATGGGCTATCTGCGGGACATTTTGATCATCAAGGGTCAAAGAAACTTAATCTTTTAGACCAAATGCCACCGAAAAGTCGTATTAATGTAAAACAGCATACAAAAATTAGCCTAATAAACGATCATTGACGATTTCTATAACGCAGAGACTCTTATCATCCATTTTTACCCGCATTTTGCTTTATCTGTATTAGATTTATAAAATTTTTATTTTACTTCATTTTATTGAGATAGTGGAGTGGAATCTAGCGGAAGAGGAGGATTTGAGGTCTGTGTATGTCACGTCATATGAGGTCAGATATCCATGAAGGAGTAGAGAAAAGTTTTTTTCAGGAAAATGAGTAACATTGAGCCCAAAAGGAGACAAATCAAAACATCGTTTTGTAAAAGTGCTAGGAACCGTCTATGAACTGTGAACTGATAAACTCATCTACTTTACACTATTTTATTATTTACACAAATTTTGATTGCGATCAACTCAGACCAGGCCATCAGTTCTCGAAATAGTCATCCATTCGGTCTAGATTACTGGAACGGAAAAACGAGTTTGTGCAAAATTGGGCGAAAAGTAGGACATAGTGGAGTTTAAAATAGAATTTTGACGCTTTTTAACATATTTCCACCAGTTCTACAGCCTTATGTCTTTCAGACCAGCCATTCTATGTGCCAATAGAGTAGAGACCCCAAGTATAGAATAAAACATAAGGCGAAATGGCTAATCGAAAAGCCCAAACCTTCGACGTTCTAGACTAAAATCAAAGCGAGCCTATAAATATGCTAATTTTGTGTGTAGGCGTGCAATCTAAAACTTCCGTCATAGATAATATCGGATAAGATTTCGCGGCTAAGATTACGCCCTGCTGAAATCTCGACAAATGCGTAAGTAAACAAAATTCCCACGCAAATAGCCATAGCAAGGCGTATAAATAGAAAAGCCACACGTTTGCGCAGAAAATATCTCAAATAATATGCAAATACGCGCAATAAACGGTCTCCGGTGATTTCGCCTTACTAAATAAACCGAAAAACAGTCAAAAAAGCTCGCTTTTCCTGCGCACAAACGAAATCCAATCAGCTTTTTTGCCACTTTTTCCAGGGGAACGGTGTAAGTATTATTATCATGCATTTTGTGTGTATCACCGCGGGCTATTTCATTATGATGCCACAACCATCGTCTTAAACTTATCTTTTTCTTGCTTATTTTTTGTGCGAATTTCCGGATCATTTGCACGATATAGGCAATGTTTTTTTACCGTTATCTACAGTACAACTCGCAATGCACATGAATGTGTGGGTATGGCCATTGATTAGCCGTTAGAGGTATTTTTTTTAAAGAAAAATCGACGACTTTGATTGAAATTACAATTTTTTTTGTTCAAGCTAAAAATACAAAGCAAAGGCGAATTAATAGGAAAACAGTGAGACAAACAAGCTGCGAGAAATTCCTCGATTATTTTTGCCTAAATTAATGAAAAATGGCGAATAACGTTCTGTATGTCGCATAAATAACTGTGCAGAAACGTGCGGAAATCAATTTTTTGTACGTTATGATCTTTAAGTTTTTGTACGGAGTTACAGATGTACACATGTGCATTATTAGAATTTGAAATTCCGAAATATCTGTTCTTCGTTTTTATATTTCTTTTATTACTTCTTGAATTTTTTTCTATTTCTATTTTACTAGTTTTTTACGGCTGTGATGTGAATAGTACAATTTTCTTGAAGCTTTCGGCATAAAAATTCTGGGAAATCGATCTTAAACAAATCTTTTAGTATCTTGTTTTTAGGCTTAAAATATAGGTACGAGCGTCAAAAATAATTTTTTTAAACGTTTCGAACTAAAATTTTTTTAAGTCAAACGAAACTAAGTAAAATATAATTAAAAAGTACTATTTGACGCAACACCGAAAAGTTAACACTTTAAACTAAAGAAATCGCTAAAGACACATAAGAACACATTTTTTATAGATTTTTTTAGGAAATCGAAAGTTGATGATGGAAGCTACAATTGTTCCTAAAATCGCCCGATTAGCTTTCACATAAAAACAGCACAAAGTTTCAAGCTTGGTCTCGCCAAAAATTAGAACCCTTTCACTTGATTTAATAGAAAATATTTCAGGCAACGCCTACGCTAAAAATTAGGCAATTGTCAGCTTTAAATTAGGAGTTAAGCTCGCTCTGCATAATTATTTCAATTTGAAGAAAGGTTTGTAATTCTTATAAAAATTATATATAGACGTACCTAGATCACTGTTACTTTAAAATCTTCCAACTCAAATTTCAAATTTCAAATATAGCGGCCTTTGTAATGTACACAAGTACAAAGATAAATACCAATTTTTCTAGCGTTTTGATAAGAATGGCACATTTTAATTAATATAGCTGTATGCATACAACATATATGTATCCTCATTATTTGTAAAATAAATCAAAAAAATAATATGCCGATATCAAATCATTGACTTCTATTCGAGTACAAATAGTCGAAACGAAAATCGAAATTCTGGACCCTTCAACACACGCGGCCCGTGTAAAAATAAAAGAAATTTAAAAAGCCGCTTAATTTATGATCAGGGAGTCACTGACATCGTTTGCACTTTAGCCTAGGAGTAACGCGGAAAAAAAGAATGATAAAGTAGCGTTGTTCAAGTGACAACTGTTTCGACTTTATTGTTATCGCGACGATTGTTTTATGTTTACTTTCTATAGCGTAAAAACTCGTTTACGGTTTTTTATTTCTTTTTCTTCCATTTATTACGCTGCTCTCTTTTCAAAACATAGGGCAGCGTTAGGGAGGCATTCTCAAAACTTTATGTTGCATGTACGGGAAATGTTGCAAACAAGCAAACATACATAGTTTCAAACAGGCAAACATGGGCGCGAATATTGGGGAGGAGTCGTAAATGAAAACTCGGAATAACACGGTTTTCGAATTTTCTTCTTTCGCATTTCTCGTTTGGTGCCGTAGATTATAATTTGAATAGAAATATCGGAAATTATGTAATTTGTCCATTATAATCTTGAAATTTTTTATATCGTGGACTATTTCCGTCTTTTAGGGCATTACAGGTCATTTCAGGTAGGAAAATTGAACTTGAAAATTCAATTTGTTTTCATTCAGTCCCAACCATAGGTGGGCAGCACCGAAATTCTGGGGGGGGGTGAAAAAATTTTCAAAGGTAAAAAAATGGTCTATGGCGAAAAAACACCATTTTTCGACGTTTATCATCGACCACTATCCAATGGCATCAAAAAATCGCTAAGAAAGCAAAATAAAATTTTCAAAAATTGAATTATGGGGGAGGGTATTTTGATTTCTGGGGGGTATTCCAACTTCTGGAGGGGTGCATACCCCAACCCCCCACGCCCACGTGTGGTCCCAACCACACCTGGGCGTGGGGGGTTTGGGGGGTATGCACCCCCAGAAACCAAAATACCCCCCAGAAATCAAAATACCCCCCAGAATTCAATTTTTGAAAATTTTTTCGTCTTTTTTACAATTTTTTGATGCCAATGGATAGTGCTTGATGAGAAACGTCGAAAAATTGTGTTTTTATCGCCATACCACCATTTTTAAAGCCATTTTTCGACCTTCAAAAAAATCTTGCACCCCCCCCCCCAGAATTTTCTTGCTGCCCACGTATGGTCCCAACCCGTCCTTCCGTATGTGACATTGTTACCTTTTTCAAGGGACGAAGCTGACTTTTCAGGCAAATGGGGCAAAAAGGAAGCAGGGCGGAAGATTTCTCCGTATAAGTGCACGAAATTACGTTTGTTCTTAGACAGCAGCGAATAAATCAAAATTGCAAAATATCAATGAATGACTCAATGACAATAATTTTTTAAACTTTTATTGAATAAAACTGTACTTCTGCTTTGGACACACTAGGGACTAGATTCGATTCGTTATGGTTTTTATTCAAAAGCCACGCTGACTCTCTACCGGGCGCCGGTTTTATTCATCTAAAAATCATAATTCAATTAAATATTTGAATAGTATTCTAAAAACTCATTTTAAAACCGACTTTCACTGCATTCTTTATATTTTATCATATTCGAGTCCTTTTTTACACTATTATAAGATATTGCCCTTTTGTTACACATTTGCAATGTGATATTTTTATTAGCAACGAGTAATCGAAATACGGCTTAGTAGAAGCTTCAAAGAAAGGGCAATAATTCACCATACATTCGATAAAAATTGCACACGTATAAAAAATATGGTAAGACGCGATCGCTAAACAAATCGAATTTTCGCCTATTTAAGTCAAAAATACAAAAAAAACATTCGTTCAAAAGGATAATAAAATTCGGTAACTGAAGCGAACGAAGAAGTAACGATAAACGCGAAAACATAAAATGAGACATTTTGACTGGTTTTTTTATATCACTCTGCGCTTATTTTCCTTTCTGGCCCAATTATAGTGTATAAAAACGTCTAGAAAAGCAGAGTTATTTTTCGCTTCTTTCACGCTTTTGGTCTCGGATGTATCGAGAGATACAATGTCCCACACCTAATCAACTCATTTTACGCTAAAAGCTGGTAAATTCCAATTTCTCTAGAAAAAAGCGTGTTTCTACGCATAAACGCAACTTTTTTCCATCGCTTTCACCGAATTAATGAACCAGTCATAGTCTAGGATAACCAGTCATATAGGATCCAATTGAGAACGTGGTAAAAAACCGTTATACGTTTTTTATATGAATTTAAAAAAATTTGCGAAAAAAATAATTTCGAAGATTCTAATAAAAAGCCTTTACGAGTTGTCCATTTAAGATGGAAAATTCATAAAATCTAAGCCCAACATAACATCATCAACTAACTCGTGGGAAATTATATATAATACAATTAATCACGCTAGCATTTGTGTTTAGGGATCCAAAATTCCCCATATGATGACAGCTAGGGTGTGCATTGTAATTAACTCAAATTAAGAGTCAGCTGGAGAGATGCATATGTAAAACCCTAAATAATCTCAGTTTTTCACCCTTTTCAAATTCGCCTTCGTATTTTCGACAATCCGGATTTTTTTTCTTATTTTTCATGCGAAAATTCCCATTCTTCTTTTTCTGAGTCTGAACTTTCGTAATCGTCAAGACGCGTCCAACATCCAAAAATATTGTTTATAGGACAACTACAAATTTAATTAATCGGAAGGAATGAAAACAAGGAATATTCTAATCGGCCGGACATGATTTAGCTCATTGATATAAATTATTCTCCATTTACGGGATTGGCGTTATAGCCTTAAGCGATTTTCCAGCGTTGGCTGGGCAAATCGGCCTTCATTTCGATCGTAACTACTCCTCCCTTGGCTTCTGATACAGTAACGACCAAATTTTGATCCAGGCAGGATTTAAGGACTCCCATCTTCCCAAATAAACAGTTGATTATCCTCCGGCGGTGATTCCTTCTCCCAGACGATCAGCCGAGTTCCTGGTTCACTGCGAGCCGCCTCCACATCCAACACATAATTGTTGCTCGCGGCGGAAATGATAAAGCAGCGACCTAAATTCGATTTTTAAAAAAAGCTTTTTCCAGATTTATGAAAAGTTCATGATACAAAGTCTTCAGTTTAGTATTGAAAATAGCCAGAAAAATCCCTTTATTATGCGTAAATTAGCGCTTTTTTGCATCCTCGATAGGCAGAATCATTCTGTGACGAAAAAGTTGAATAGTTAGAAAATGTCCGGAAGTTTTGTATGAAAAACGTGCAAATTTAAGGCAAAAAGCGGAACAAAGCGCCGAGAGAGAGAAAACGCAATATCATTTTATGAATTTAAAACGTTTGTTTTTACAAATTTTTTATTAAAAATTTGAAAATTCATGAAAAAATGGCTAAAATCGTTAAAAATCACATAATTCATTCATTGCACCCACTATTTTAAGGGGAAGTCGGTTGCCGCTTGTCTTAATCCGCCCAAAAAATCCTAAAAATTGTTGATTTTTCTATTCTGAATCCACCTCTTAATTCTTCGCTCTGATTGTGTATTGCTTCTTTTTCGGATCAGTCCCGGCCTCTTTAAAATATTATTATAGATATTTATATGTAAATAAACTATAAATACTATTGACACCTAATAATTCAATTACCAGTTCTACCCGTACAATCGATCAATGTGTTCTGCTGACTTTTTAATCACATTAATAAAAAGTCAATTTCGCAATATAAATAATAGCGTGCGAGGCAAGACGTACTGAAGACTAACTTTGGATTGATTTTATTTTCAAATTTTACTAAATTTATGCCGCCAAAACTTCTGTTAGCTATAAACTAGAAATAACTTTGTCTATTAAACGTCAGGCATACATTTACATCATAGGAATTCTGGGGGGTCAGGCCCTAGAAATTTTCAAAAAGTGACTTTTCTGGGCTAGAAAACGGTAGGTAACGTGTCAAAAACACTGTTTTTAGACGTTCCGGACAATGCTTGTTCTTTGTAGAACAAGAACATTTTAAAAAATTTAAAAAAACCAAGAAAATTGAACAAAGTATAGTCAAAAAATGTGTATAAGGCGCGAAACGCCAAAATTTTGAGACTTTTGAGCCAAAAATTGAGCTAAGCCAAAACGTTTTACAATTTTTTCCAAAAAAATTGACAATTATGAGAGGAAGGGGGTTGCAGCTATTTTGCGGGGGGTTCCCCCTAGAGCACGTGTGGTCATAGGTACAAGGATGAACCAAGTCATTTACGTTAAAAAAGAAAGCAGATGTGCAAATATATGAATAATTAATTAAATAAATAAAAAATAAATAAAAAGTAAATAAATAAATAAACAAATAAATAAATAAAAATGCACAAAACAGGAATGCTCGACTATTAAATAAAATGTTGTGAACCATCGGTGTTCGACTCATCATCAATCGCAACCATACGCCATTGTTGCGATTTTTTAGACGGACTAGAAGTTTGAGCCCGGGCTACCACGATGGCGCCAATTTCAATTTCACCCGAATCGTCATCAATCTCCAAGACGCATTGATTGGCTTCGGAGATTATCAAGTGTTTATCCATGATGAATTCACGCTAGAATATCAACCTCAAATTGACCTCTCAATTGCAAAAATATAGCAACCAAATTAGAATAACTATGAAAACGCATTCTATCATCAAAAATTATCAATAACGATCGAAAAATATTCTAAATATCGACTCTGGCTTTGGCTCAAAAAATGCCGTAAAATGTATCTAAAAGTGATCGAAGAGATGTATTTCGTTTATTTTCGTCAAAGAGTCTGGAAAGTCCAAGGTTGAGGAAACATGCACTGGGGAGGTGGAAGGTAGAGGTTGTAAGAAAGACCAGACATGTGCGTGGCAGTTTGGAGGGTATACAGACCAACATAATGGAAAAGCGGGGAAATTTTTAGCCGAAATGAGGCAATGATGGCCAAAAATGGACAAAAAACGAAAATTTCCTTCAAAAATGTTTGAAAATGAGCAAAAACAGTCGAATCTCGCAGCTCTGTTTGACAGATGGAAATTAGTAACTATCAACTTGGATAGTGAACACACTCGGCTAGCAAACACAGAATCCTCTGGTCCCCTGGGAGGGTGTTTATTAATGGGGTTCGACTGTACTGTGGCATTTATACCCATCAGAACAGCTGATCTTGACCAGCCATGCTGTGCATTGATAGCGCCTATACGAGTAGACTATATTTCCCTAAAAAAATAATTTACTTCCTTTTTTGATCAAATTAGTATATTTCACACGTTATAACTTTAAATAAAATGCCATTTGATTTATTTCGTGCCAGATTTTAGTTTAAAAACGTGATCATCGGCTTAGATCTAGGTTGACGAAATAAAAGAGCAAATCACGCGTGACGGCTATCAAAACGGAAAAATAAGCCAAACTCACAAGCTGTAATTGCTCTTTTAACAAAACGTGTATTATCAAGGCACCCACCGTTTCAACGATTAAACTTTTTGGTAAATAAGTAGGTTTGCTAGAAAATTATACACGGAAACCGGTGGCGGAACAATACGAAATTTTTATACACTCCGACTCGTACGTTATCCGGTTTTAAAATGCGATCGAAAATACGTAACAACTAGCCACCATCGGTGGTCTATTTATACATTATCCGGTGAGTTAGTCGCACAAAAATGCGTACAGGCGAACGAAATCGAATTGAATTTTTTTCAGGAAAACTGATCGATATCTCAGAGCCTTTGAAAAATATCTCTATTCGGCTAAATGACGTGTTTTTTCGGACATTGCAATTCGTGTACTTATGCATACCCACGGTAAATTCGATGCACCTACTATGTATGCTGCATTTTGAGCCTATGCATATAATTTTGCCTTTTTAATGTTTTCATGCAGAGTTGTAATTTGCAGTTAGGTAGTTATTTGTGATGTATGTAAACAATATGTTGCACGGATATGGAAAAAAATGGCTTGACAAACCATTGGGACTGGCTTTTGAGTTTTCATTATTTTAAACATTTAGTCAATAGCTGGATGAACAACAAAATTTTCTATTTTCTGAAACACACGTTTCGTCGAAGTCTAAAATATCGACTCGAATCTGCTTTTTTCATTTCTCCTCAGATGTCACAAACGTAAAAATTGACAATCGAGCATCTGAACGCAGTACCTATACAATATTATATGACGTATGTATGTATGTTTTTGGTCCTCAGGGATCTGGGGGTTTGCACCCCACAGAATCCAAAAGCTCACCCTGCAGAATTTGGAAAACCCGGCCTCGAATTTAATTTTCAAACCTTTTTTGTTTTCGCAATTTTTTGACATGCTTAGCCGACAGGAACATCAAAAAATAGCATATATTTTGCCCCACTCGTCAATTTTCGATAGTTTTTGACCGTCATTGGAAATTTTTGGGTAGAATTTAGGCATTGACGTATGAAAGGTAATTATACAAAATTGAATCCATATAAGCAGAAAAATCATTGAACGGACGATAAATAAGGATAACAAAAGTCTGCCTGGATCAAAAGGCACAGCTGATGCACAGTAAAACGGTATAGGACTCAGGGGTCGAGGTTTGGGATCAAGAGGTGAGTACGCAATGGAAAAGAGGAGGCTTATGAAGAAAAAAGTGAACCTGAGAGTCGTCCAGGGCCCGGTTTCATAAAAGACTAATATTTATTACTAATAATATTACCACTAATATCCTAATAAATATTAGTCCCATTACTTTTTGTTACATAATCATACTGATATTATTAGTACTAGTAATACTATCAGTAATTAGTAATAAATATTACTCCGTTATTTTCTGTTTCACAAGTCACTAATAAATATTACTAATATTATTACTAATTTTATTAGTACCTGCGTATTGTTGATTGTTGTTTTGTGTAATAAATATTACTAATATTATTACTAATCAATTTTATACAAATTCTAAAAATGAAAAGTATGCATATATATTACTCATGCACAACATCGAATGGTCTTACAAAAATGTATGCTTCAGGGAAAATCTTGTAATTTTATGAAAAGCTAGTGAAAATTATCTGAAATTTCGCAGAAGTATCGTTGACTGATTGTACTAACTAAGAAACTAAATTTCACATACATAGGGAGTGAACTTAAGATAGAGTAAGCACTAATACCCTCAATTATTGGTGAATAAAGACTAATGAAAATGAGGCGAATATCGAATGAGATTTTATTAGTATTAGTGCCACTAATATGTTTATGGAACAGACGGTAATAAATCGGCTACTAATGTGGTAATAATATATGCAGGTGATTTAAGTAATATTTATTAGTAATTTGGTAATATTTTATGTAACGGCCGACTAATATTTTAGAAAACCGGTTTTTTCTATTACAAATATTATTACTGATATTTATTATTAATATCATGATTTTTTTGTGAAACAGGAATTCCTAATAAATATTACTAATATCAACTAATAATTTTTATGAAACCGGGCCCAGGCCACTTGAACAAAAAGCCATACTGCACAGTAACGCGAATTTACATTTTGCTTGAATCGATTTACAAATGAAATTTATTCCTTCATTCATTATGTATCTAAATTATTTACTATTTATTTATTATTTATTCAAATTTATCTAATCACCCACCCCAATTGGAAAATTATACATATAATACATATATCAAAATCATTTCTGTTTTCCGCCTTTTTCTTGTTCCTGATCGGCCAATTCAAACTTAGAAAATTAACTCGATGTGCTAGAAAGCGTTAGATAAATGAAACACAGCTATATTTTCGAAAGAAATAAATTTTATGTCCTTGGAAAAAGAGCAGATTTATTACGCGAGATATTTTGTTACATCAAATAAATATCGTATCAATTGACATTAGCAGTAAATTAAAAAATATGCATGCGCAGCCTATTTTTAGAAAATTTGTTGCGCGTGCAGATAGTTTTTAATTATCGTAAATCGATTATAGAAGTGTTGTAAACTGGAAAAAACCTAATTTGAAATATGCTTTCACCCCGTATGCAATTCAAAGATTCTATAGGCAGCACCAGCTTGTAGTTCGAATAAAATTTGTAAGCTTCCAATTATTAAAAGCTTTTATATAGTAAAATTGTAGTGCAGCTGAAACCACTTTTTGCAACTTTTGAACATATATTGTGTTACCACAAGGATGCTTAGATAAATTTTCATGTCATGCGCTAGAGGCATTGTCAACACTTCGCACATCACAGAGAAGACGTTCTTTATATCTATAGAATTTAAACTAACCCTGATAACAATTAAAGTAGGAATTGTTTGTACATATAAATAAACAGTGATTTTGAAATCGTTCATCATGCATGAAATTTATTTTTTTGCTGCAGGAGTTAATCACGTTAGAAGTTTTATGTAATAAAACAATAAATTTGTTATACTGTAGCCACGCAGTTCACAACACTGAATTTTTCGCCACGTGTAAATAAATTGGCAAGCATTGATTGAAATCGGTTGAATGTTTTTCTCCCCTTTTTCAAATATTAAACATTTGGACATTCTTATTTTATTTGATGCTTAGTCAGTTTTCTCAACAAAAAATAAATATATGCTTCGTATAATAATAAATATATGCTTCTTAAAAGCACCGCAATAATAAATATATGCTTTTTATATGCACCGCTTTTTTCCTATTGATTTAGTTCACAATGTGAACCATACCTAAAATGTTTTACGATATTTTAAATTTTGATTCATATTTTGGGGGTCTTGAAAACGTTCAGAAATTGCGCAATCAAGTTGAAAAACCGGCATAACTATACAAAGAGGGACCCGTACTTTCTACACTACGTAGTAAGTATATATAAATGACGGACCGTACTTTCTACGCGACGTAGTATTATAACATTAATGAGAGATCCTTACTTTCTATACGAACAATCGGTAATAATATTCAGTAAATTTTTAAACGATAGATAACTAAAAAATTGGTTGCTTATATTTTTCATATTACTTCAAACTCAGTCCATCTATAATGATCGTGTGAGCTTTTTGCGTAAGCTTATAAGATCATATGGGATATCTAGCTTAGTGCCCGTTCTCACAAGCTCAGCTTTGATGAAAAATCTGAGGTGAAAGAACACATTTTGGTCTCGTTCTTGCCTTCTTTTATGGTGTCAACTTCTCCGATTAAAGTCGAGATATAATCTTACTAATAGAATAACTCTCCATAGCGAGGTAATTTTAAGTTTAAGTTTTAATTTGCACAAATTAATTGGCATGATACATAGGTACTTTGCAAGTGACACACAATAGGTAGGTAGGTGCCGGAGTATATTGAGAATAAGGTGACCTTTTCAAATTTTCAAAAAAAAACGTGGTTTTATGCCTTTTCAAACAATAATCTTTAACTTAGAGGTCGAAAAAACTGTCGGAAAACCATGTGAGTGAAAAAAAATTTTTGAAAAAAAATTTTTGTCAAGGATTTTTTCACTTTCATGGTTGACAGATCGTGTTTTCAACATCTACGTTATAGATTATTGCTTGAAAAGGCATAAAATCACGTTTTTTTGAAAATTTTTACTTAAGTAATTAGCATCTACACATCGACCTGAGCGGGAGCGACCTCGACATAAGCAGCTTTAAACACCTTTTAAGATATACTAAGACCTAAGCATCTATACATCGGCCTGAGCGGGAGCGACCTCGACCTAAGCAGCTTTAAACACCTTTTCAGATATACTAAGCCTAAGCCTAAGTATAATAGAAGTAAAATGGCAATATTGAGAATAGCCCAGTTCGTCTCAATTAATTTGTTATCCTTAAACACATGAAGTTCAACAGCCTGTAACCCGGTGAGAATAGCCCAGTTCGTCTCAATTAATTTGTTATCCTTAAACACATGAAGTTCAACAGCCTGTAACTCGGTCAATAATGCCGACCGACACCTAATTCTTTCAGATTTGAATTCCTTGACCCTTAATCAGATTAAATCATCCATGCAAAGTTAATTTCTAGGAGGTCACCTTATTCTCAATATTAGCCGTAGGGGCCTGTACTGTTTGTAAACATTACTACTTACTGAATATTGTTACCTATTAATTGTATAGAAAGTAAGGATCCCTCATTGATACATATTATAGTACTTACTACGTTGTGTAGAAAGTATGTACAGTCCGTCATTTACACATATATACTTACTACGTCGTGTTAAAAGTATGGGTCCCTCTTTGCATAGTTATGCCTCTTTGTATAGTTATGTATAGTTATGGCGAGGTAATTGTAAGTTTAACGTACTGCACTAAATTTAACGATCAATAATATGTTCTATCTCCGAAAACTGCATTTTCAGACCTTCACTAGCGCACTTTAGCCGATTTCTGTAGTCTCATCGAGGAATAAAAACTTAATAATTTGTCGAAATGGCGCGAGGCGCCTCATAATTTCGAAATTTTACTTCTCTAAAACGTATTTTTGCAATATAACTGCTGCGATCGGGGCGGCCCAAACATCAATAGCAAATAATTAGATTAAATCAATCTGGGAAAATGCTTGGAATTTTTTCCATAAATCGCCTTTTTACTTTACAAAAATTGTACGAAAATCCGTACAGACGATAAGAATTTTCAGTCATAGCAAATCTAGAATAAGTTGTCGATGAAAAGGCTGCGATCGGCGCGGAGCAGCCTCACCATGAATAACAAATATAAAATTAAATCAATCCGGCGCTAGCCTCAGAAAATTTTGAAATTTTTGATCTATAAAAAGCATTTTCGGATCAGAAAAATCGTCAGAAATCCATTCAGAAGATGTGGATCAGGCCCATATCTAGTGGAATAGGGGCAGCCTTTTTTGTACAAGGTCCGTTTGTACATGTACAAAGATGTTCCCCAAAAGTCTTTGTACATTTTGTAGATGCAAATTTCTGTGTACTCTTATATAGTACAGTAGCGATTTTAGTTTGGTAAAACAGGGTTTCCGATCTTTGGTAGTGTATTTCAGCTAATTTCTGGGTTTCTGACACCAAAAAATTACTAAAAATTGTCTCAAAACGGCGCTAAGCGCCGAAAAATTTCACATTTTTCCATTCTAAATGCAAATTCTGTCATTTTGAAGATATATAGGACAAATAATACTCATTTCGGCGCGAAGCTCAAATTTTCTTTGGAATTTTACACCTTTTTACAGTTTTCGTCTTCCCAAAAATCTTTGTACATGTTGTACACATAAATTTTGGAGTATTCTAATGTGGTACAGCCGCGATTTTAGTGTGATAAAAACAGAGTTGTTCGACTTTTGGTAGTGTATTTTAGCTAATCTATGGGTCTCTAAAGGGCAAAAATCACTAAGAATCGCCTTGAAACGGCGCGAAGCGCTAAACAATTTGACATTTGTCCTTTTGGAATGCAATTTCTGCCATTATAAAGTTATATAGAATACACAATTACTCATTTCGGCGCGAAGCGCCGAAAATTTTTGCAAATTTCCCACCTTTTTTGCAATTTTTGTCTTCCCAAAAATCTTTGTTCATGTACAAAGACGGTCCCGCAAAATCTTTGCCGAAAAAAAACGTTGGATAGGGGCACGTCCCCCAAAGCGAAATGTGAAAATGATTTTTGCTCCACTCCCCTTTGCTTTTTAGCCAAAAATCACACATGCACACTGGTGGGGGGCGTTTGCGGGTATCCTTCTACTACAACTTTTGACAGGCATGCCCTCTCAGGCCATTTGCGTAAAATTTCCTGGGGCTCTGCTACGGACTCCGCTGGAGAGGAGGGCGTTTGAGCGCGTCAAAGGCATCTGGGCAGCAAAATTCACAAAGTGTGTGAACGGCATTGCAACTGCATGCAACAAGCCTTTTTGGTTGCAAGGCATTGAAGCGGACGGAATATACCGAGTTCATTTTTTATGCGTGCAAACTAGCGCAATTATGAATATTCAGTTTTTCACAGGAAACGCGTATCAATGTGGACGACGCTCGTTTTTGCACACGTGTACACGCAGCGCATTGCATATAACACACGTGTTATATGCACGCTACCAACCTTAAAAGACTGAAAAATCAAAATTTCTGAATGCTCTTGATTTTAGAAAGTTCTCTAATAATAAAATTTAAAACGTTGAGATAATTTTAAACGCTAATTTGCTAAGCAATGAAGAATCGTGCCCGGGCTATCAGAAGCCGAACCGGAAGAATGGCTGAGGTCAACAATCGGAACTTAAAAATTCCATGTCTACGAATATAATGCTCTATTAAAATGCATTTGTGCTTAACTGATTGCAGCATTTGATTGCAAGATTTACTTTTTACCGTGTGAACGGCTGCAATCACTGAAACCCAGACGTCTGCGACCAAATTGCAGGTTTCGGGTTGCAAATGATTGCACTCGTGTGAACCGGGCTTAAGTCACACCATGTATCAATTGCAGAAGTTGCATGCTTTATTTGTAGAATAAATAATTACAAAACGCAGTTTATTTTAGAGCTGTTGCCGGGTGCCAGCCCCGGCGGCCGGGGCCGAGGCTGGCCCCGGCACGAGGGGCCGGGAGCCAGTGTTATGAGTGATTATAATGTAGAAAATTGATAATGTTTTGAGCAGATTTACCCTCAAGCTCAATTTCAAGCAACACCACACATCTTGCTAATTCAAATCTTTATTTTATTATGTCAGGTTGGTGCAAATTTCTAGTTAGTAATCAAAATTGACATATTTTGAATTGCAATTCATATAGCCGAGCTTTCCAGCTTGCTTGGTAGCAGACAGCGCTATGTCTATCAGAACAAATAGAATAATAAGCCTAAAAAAGTGCGAAGTAAAAGCTAATTGAAAAACGCGTCCAAGTCAGAGGAGTTAAATCCATACATGGGCCGCTCAAAAGTTATAGGGTTCCAAAACTTTTCGAAGTCAAAAAGCGCCTGATAATATATGGTAGGGCGAAAAAACACCGTTTTCTTGCGTTTCTCAATGAGAGCTATCCATTAGCATCAAAAAATCTCCAAGAAACACAAAAAATTCTGAAAATCAATTTCTGGGGGCGTCTAGCGGATTTTTTTTTGGGGGGAGAGTGTAAATTCACAGGGGGTCTAGACCATAGGTGGGCAGCACCGAAATTTTGGGAGTGTGAAAAAATTTCTGGGGGTTGGTGGTGAAAAACACCATTTTCCGACGTTTCTCGTCGAGTACTATCCCTTGGCATCAAAAAATCGCTAAAAAAGCAAAAAAATTTCAAAAATTGAATTCTGGGGGGTATTCCAACTTCTGGGGGATGCATACCCCTAACCCCCACGCCCACGTCCCAAGCCTCCCAATGCCCATGTTCTTTTATATCTTGTAATCCCAACAAATAGTAACGCTTGACGCGCATATCTACTAGCAAGCATATATATGTACATAGGTATAAGGGGTAGGGTAGGGTCGTACTATGAACACGGTAAAGCACGCTTTACTTGGCCCCGGCCAGGCCCCGGCCCCGGCAAAAAGAGGCGGCCCCGGCACAGCTCTAGTTTATTTGTCTTAAACTGTCACAGCGTCGCACAATGCCATTAATATTGAATAAATAAGAAGGAATTCGATGGGCTGTGAAGTTTAGAAGAACAAGCGTTTCCATTCAATGTAAAATGATTCGTACTTAAGCATTTATTATTCAGTAATACATAGAAGCATTTACTATTCAGTGAAACATGGTTGTCTACATAAAATTTTGCGTTGCATAAATTCAATGCAGAAATCATTTTTAATCGGTAAAGTCTAGAAATTTTGAATTTTAAACTTTTTATGTTTATATGTATGTACCTCTCTGGGTATCTAACGTAAAATTTGCTCAGTTAAAGAGCCGATTAGCTGTTCCATTTGTGAATATTGATGATGAAAGCCCTTATTCTCGTTGGCGGTTATGGAACCAGGCTAAGGCCTTTGACTTTAACGCAACCGAAGCCGGTCGTCGAATTTTGCAATAAACCAATGATGATGCACCAAATTGAGGCATTAGTCAAGGCTGGCGTAAATCACGTAATATTAGCCGTTAGCTACAGAGCAGAAATGTTGGAGAAGGAAATGAAATCGCAAGCCTCGTCTTTAGGTATTACTATTAGCGTATCGTTGGAAGAGGAACCGCTGGGAACAGGTTTGACAGCTGTTATTTATTTTTTTTTGTTTATTTACTTAAAATCAAAAAGTTTGCTATTTTGGATAACTTATGACCGCATATGGCTTTCATGCATACATCCCCATGATGGGTGAGGGGTGTTACCACCGCTCCCCTCAGGGTCCGAGACTCGAATCACCGTCAGACGATTTTGAGCTATCGAACATTTTCTGCATGATTTTTGGGTAAAAAAGCAGCAAAGATGTTACAATTTTTTGGCGCTTCGCGCCGACTAGTGCATTTCTGTTTTGTTTACTAATAAAATACCTAGAATGAAGTTAAAATTATCTGAAAAGTCAAAGTTTTCGATGAATCCTTATATTTTTTACTTACTAGAGTGACGAAACTAGTTAGAATTGGACAAATAGTACTTAAAAATGCAGTTTTTCACTTCAAAACATGTTATATACGATGTTTTAGCCATTTTTCATATTTGACCTGCAAAAAGGCTAGAACTCTAGATTTAGTGGTCCCAAATTTTTGGATTTCACCCCTCCTGAACTTTCGACCTTGGGAAACTATGCTTTCACGTGTAATCGTATATTCCCACAAGGGTGAGGGGAATGTTAATCTCTACCGCAGAGTCGAAGACTTGATCCTATCAAACTGTTTTGAATTATTAAACATCTTTTGCATGATCTTCGTGGACGGAAAGTTGGAAAGATGTTAAAATGTATTTACAGGTATACAGATTTCTTGTTCTCTTTACATAAAATGCTTAGAATGAAATTAAGACGTTCTGAAAGGTCAAAATTTTCAAAGAACTCTTACATGTTTATATTGATTGAAGAGTGACAAAAAGACTCTCAGCTCAGAATTTGATAAAAATACTAATAAGATCACTTTTCCACATTAAAACATTTCCTATAGGCAGTGTTTTTTTGTACAAGGTCCGTTTGTACATGTACAAAGATGGTCCCTAAAAGTCTTTGTACATTTCGTACACACACATTTTTGGCTTTTATGATATGGTACAGTAGCGATTTTAGTGTGGCAAAAGCAGAGTTGTTCGACCTTTGGTTGCGTATTTTAGCAATTTCTAGGTTTCTGAGGGCAAAAATCAGTAATAATCGTCTCAAAACGGCGCGAAGCGCAAAAAAATTGGCATTTTTCGCTTTCAAAATGCAATTTCTGAAATCATAAAGATATATAACACACAATTGTTCATTTCGGCGCGGAGCGCGAAATTTTGCGAATTTCGAACCTTTTTTGCAGTTTTTGTCTTCCAAAAAATCTTTGTCACATGTACAAAGACGGTCCCCAAAAGTCTTTGTACATCGCGAAAAATCTTTGCCGAATACAAAAAAACCGTGCCTATAGGATGTTTTATTCATTTTTTCAAAGTTGACTTGCAAAAAAGGCTCGAACCCTGAATTTGCTAGTCGCGAATTTATGGATTTTACCCTCCCCTTCCTGAACTTAGGACCTTGATAAACTAACTATGCATATAATGAACCAACAATCTCATGATCACCCCCGCTCTTGGATTTAAAGTCTGTCGCGTGCCCGCCAATGTTTTGTTTAGAAGAGTTTTGCATAAGTTTTGTTTTAAAATAACGAAAAAAGATTTGCTTTCAATAAAATATCGATCCAAAAACGAGTTTCTGGCGTTGTAGCATATAATAATTAGGTTCACATATTTTCATAGGGAGGGGTGAGCAGGGATATTACCCCTCAGGGTACGATACTCTATTCACTGTCAGACGATTTTCGAGTTATCACACACGTTCTGCACGATTTTTGGGTAAAAAAGCAGCAAAGATGTTTAAATTTTTTCGTCGCGTACATTTCTGTTTGTTTACTAATAAAATACCTAGAATGAAGTTAAAATGATCTGAAAAGTCGACGTTTTCGATGAAATCTTATATTTTTTACTTACAAGAGTGACGAAACTAGTCAGAATTCGACAAATAGTACTTTGAAATGCAGTTTCTCACTTCAAAACATGTTATATACGATGTTTTAGCCATTTGTTCATATTTGACCCGCAAAAAAGGCTAGAACTCTTAATTTAGTGGTCCCACATTTTTGGATTTCACCCCATCCCCTAGAACTTCCGACCTTGGGAAACTATGATTTAGGTTTTCAAGAAAGTTGGTGGCTAAATTTTTATGCAGATCTTCGTGCTACCTGTGCATGGGAAATCAAATATCGTAGAGTTGTTGAAAATCGATTTATTATCTTATCTTCCTGGGCACGATTTGAAATTTTGTAAAAGAATTCGAGACGAATTGCCAGCGATTGAATAAATTGGGGATTGGGTAAATAAATTTTAGGAAGCAAATCTGATACAGCTTGCTATTTATTATATCTTAGGATAAGATTTGAATTAAATTTTAAGACCGGAAATTTTCGGCGATCGGTAGCGGCCGCACGGGCGTGAAAGGCCGATAGAACGGCTCCAAGTTCTTGGAGGGGGTCTCCGGCCTTTTTTAGAGCTGGTCGGGGGATCGGCTCCAAATTTTGGCCAAAACTTTCGGGCGAAAAAGCACTTGAAATGGCCAAAAAGAGTAAGTTTTCGCCATAAATGGGGGTACAAACTTTTCCGACTTTAAATATTCGAGTGAATTTCCTATCCTTGTCACCTTATGGGTTACACCCACACCTGGGCGTGGGGGTGTTTGGGGGTATGCACCCCCCAGAAGCTAAAATACCCCACCAGAAATCAAAATACCCCCTCCCAGAATTCAATTTTTGAAATTTTTTTCGTTTCTTTCGCAATTTTATGATGCTAATGGATAGTGCTTGATGAGAAACGTCGAAAAATAGTGTTTTTATCGCCATACCACCATTTTTAAGGCCATTTTTTGACCTTCGAAAAATCTTGCACCCCCAGAATTTTCTTGCTGCCCACTTATGGTTACACCCCCAGAATTAAAATTATGGCGTTTTCCCGCGATTTAAGTGATTTTTTTGCCCTATCAAAGTCGCAGAGTTTGGTTGCTGCCCACGCGTATTATAACGGTCCCGTATTTTTGAAGGCGAGAAAGTCCTTCACTAATGTCCAAATGTTGAAATGACTAAAAACTAAAAAAATATTTCATATAATTTTAAAGATTAAAAATTTGAAAAAAAATCAAAATAAATAGAAAAGGCCTAAATGGATTGGAATGACTAATTTTAACCCGAATTTAAGAGGCGCGAAAATTGTCAACCTTTAGCCAGATGGGTGAAATTATAAAGTGTCTTTTTTGGTCCGAAAATGGTAGGTACGCGTCAAAATTTGGCCTTTTTGAGCAAATAGATAGCTAAAAACGCTTAAAAAGCATCTTTTCTACAAATTTTCTGAAAATTTTTGGAACTTCCAAAAAATCGCCAATTCTGGGGGGTGAAAATTTTTCTGGCGGGGGGTGAAAACCCCCAAACCTGCCCTTCCCCAAGATCATGTCTGTACAGCTATCAATTATAATGTAAATGAAGGATCTTAAGTTGGTAATATTCTCAAAATTATTTCTTCGATTATAAGCTGGGCCGTTGGCATTAGCCAAAAATATATTGGACGATGGACAACCATTTTTCGTCCTCAATTCCGACGTCATTTGCGACTTCCCCTTCGTAGAAATGTTACAGTTTCACAAACACCACGGCCGCGAAGGAACCATCGCCGTAATACAATTTTTTATTCACATAATTTATTTTTGTGTTCTTTACTTTACACCGAAGCATACTTTATTAATAGATCAAAAAGTTGAAAAATTGGGCGATGTCCTGCCGCCTGGACCCTTCGAATGCACGCCAAAATTTCATTTGCAGTTGTTTTCACGTTTTAACGAAATCTAGACGAAGATTCAGATCACATTAGGGCGTATTTTATACCAACTTTACACTGCTGTATGCTTTTTGACTTAAAGTAGAGCTGGTTTACATCGGAGTGAAAAAGGATCCATTGAAAATTTCAAAATTTTGTATTTAAATTTTTTAAACAAAAACATCAGGTTTAAGATCCGTTTATTAGATGAAAACGTGCTGTAAATATGGAATTGTGTAAAGAGACTTTGTCCTCGTTTACACTATGAATTTCAAAACCTGTTGGATCATGTGAAGTTCTACGCAGAATGCAACGTAAACTTGAGTTGATGTGCAGAGTAACGACCGCTGGATCACTTAACCCTACTCAATACAGCAATCTTATAGTTTACACATTCACTTTACACTCACGATTCGCAATATTAGGCGAAAATGTGCTATATGGGATGGTGTAAAGATACTTTTTCGTCTTAGCGTCAAGAATTTTAAAGCCTATTGGGTCGTGCGAAGTTTTCTGCAGAATCAGTGTAAACCCGAATGTCTTGCGCAAAATGACGATCGGACCGCTCCACTCTACTTGACGCGGCAACGCTTTAGTTTAAACTGATACTTTACAAACCCGCTCTACATTATTAGACGAAAATGTATTTGTTTCAATTGCGTAAAGATATCTTTTCCTCTTTTACACTATGAATTTTAAAAAAATATTTTGGGTCGTGTTAATTTTGTGCAAATACGGTGTAAACTCGAATATCTTGCGTAGGGTAAGGGTCATCGGATCGCTTTACACTACTTAATGCTGCGACGCTTTAGTTTACACTGTCACTTTAAACTCACACTTTAAATTGCAACGCGCAGGTAACGAAAGTAGAAGAGCCGTCTAAATACGGCGTCGTCGTATTCGACGAGAGGGGAAAAATCGACGCTTTCGTCGAAAAACCGCAGGAATACGTCGGGAATAAGATTAACGCCGGCATGTATCTCTTCAATCCTTCCGTTTTAAGTCGCATTCCCCTTAAACCGACTTCAATAGAAAAAGAAGTCTTCCCAGAAATGGCGCAAGATAAGGAATTATTCGCCTACGTACTAAATGGTAAATTTATGTAAGCTTACGTCACATCAGCAGTGTAAACTCTCGTAACTTTACACCACGTCAATTTTTGATTTACTGCACTTAACAACTTTACACTACATCAACTTTTGATTTATGTACTTATATTAGGCCAATGTAGTAGCACAAGCTTTAACAGCTTTACACGAATTTAATTTTGGGTTTACCTTAAGAATATTACATTGCGAATTGCACCGCTTTACATCGACTGCCTTCTGTTAACTTTGCATTGACGTATTTTTACTCTATCCCCAAACTTTTACGAATTTTAATATTTTACTGTTAGAATTTCGCCATGGATGGTGTACGATGTTTAAACTGACAGCGTATTAATTATCCCCAAAAAAATTCCACTGCCCTAGCCAAAATTTTAGTCGTAGAACAACTTTCGGATGTTTAATTGAAAATTTAACATTTTTTCTCTTTTATTGCCAATTTTTAAAGCTTTTCAACCAAAAAATCTGCCTTGTATTTGATTGCTAATCGAAATATTGACTATCCCTTAAGATGTCTATATCCAGTCTTCATATATGTATGTACATTCAAACGGCTCAAAATTTTGGCCTTGAATTTTTGGTCAAAAATGACAAAAAAAGCATCTTAAATTGGTCTAGAAACGCAAGTTTTCGCCAAAATGGGGAGGAATTAAAAATCTCAGTTCCGATATATATACTCATATTTTTGTAGTTATGCTCTAATTTTGAAATTTTCATTCTTTTCTCGTCAATATTGGTAATTTTTATAGAAAACCTGATAATTATGAAGGCTCGTGTTCAACGATTGTTCTGGAAAATTCTATTGAAAAGTTTTGGAGTATTAAATTTCCTTCGAAGTGTAAAGTTTTTTTTTTTTTCTTTTTATTCATCTTTTTTAATTCTTTTTATTTATTTTATTTTTATTACTCTTTTTATTTATTATTTTTTATTTATGATGCTTGTAGTTAGACATGCGTGTAATAGCTGCGAATTTTGGGAGGTGATAGTCGGCCATTTTTTATGGAAGTAAATGACCTTATATTTTTGGCCAAAAGTGGCAAAAAACACCTGAAAAAGCTGTTTAAAAAAACCAAGCTTTTGCCATAAATTGGAGGTGGTAAAAAACTTTTTAGGAATATTATCGGATAAGTTTTAATTTTTAGAAAATTTATTTAAAATTAGGTTTTTTTATTTCATTTTTACTTGCCGAAAATATGTATTTGAAAAAATTATACTCAACAAACTGATTGTATTTAGATTTCATTACTTATCAAATCAGGAAATTAATCAAAAACTTTTCAGTCTAATTTAAAATTTGAAAAAAATAAAATTAGTTTTTTACACCCAGGTTTTTGGATGGACGTTGGCCAACCGCCGGATTTTTTGGCCGGAACAAAAATGTATTTACAATTTTTGAAAGAATCGAAACCCGAAAATTTGACCGCCTCGGCCGAAAATATACACGGCAATGTCCTCATAGTACGCTATTATTATATATTACAATATTATTATTATATATTACAAAATTATTATTATTTATTACAATATTATTCCCATTAATTAATTTATTTTTCTCTTTTTGACACTTTATCCCTCTAATTTATTCAAATTTATTTTTTCCTTTTTTTAAATTTGTTTTATTTTTTCTCATAAATTCTTTCTAATTTATTTTCTTTGTTCTAATTTATTTTAATTTATTCCGATTTAGTGACTCCTCCGGACCGATTGTTAAAAAAACCTCGTTCATAAATAAAGCATATAATGTTAATTTGACGGTTTTAAAAGTTTGAATGCGTAATTTTCCGATTTTACCGAAATCGGCCACCCTCCTAACCCCGAAATTTAGGATTCTCCAGGTCCTTACCGATTTTTGAACAAAATTTGTCATTTTCAACCTTTTTATGTGCATTTTTGCTCTTTTTGACCAAAAATAGAAGGCTCTTTGTTTTCTAAATAACAAAAAATCTAAAATCTTTGAGCTATTACTTTGAAAAATTGAGTTTTTATCTGAAAAACGGGGATTAAAGTATAAAAACTTGGGCAGCTTTGGTTTGGGATTATATATACATGTAGAGGCTCGAAATTGGGGGGTATATGACCTACAATGTTCGGCCAAAATGGCCAAAAGACGCCTAAAACCGGCCAACAAATCAATTTTTTCCGAAAATGGGGGATCAAAAATTTTCTGACTTTGGGGGAGGGTGGAAGGCATAGGTGAGCGGCACCAAAAATCTGGGGGTGCTAGATTTTTTCAAAGGTCAAAAAATGGCCTTAAAAATGGTGGTATGGCGAAAAACCCATTTTTTATCGTTTCTCATCGAGCACTATCCATTGGCATCAAAAATTGCGATAAAAAATTTTAAAAAATTTTCAAAAATTGATTTTGAGGGGGGGGGAATTTTTGGTTTCGAAGGAGAGGTATTTCCGGGGGGTATTTTGGTTTCTGGGGGTTATTTTGGTTTCTGGGGGGCATTGTGGTTTCTGAGGGGGTATTTTGGTTTCTGGCGGGGGGGGGGGGGCATTTTGGTTTCAGGGGTTATTTTGGTTTCTGGTGGGGGTATTTTGGTTTCAGGGGGTTATTTTGGTATCTGGTGGGCGCATTTTGGTTTCTGTGGGGTATTTTGGTTTCTGGGGGTTATTTTGGTTTCTGAGGGTGCATACCCCCAAACCCCCCACGCCCAGGTATGGTGGGGGGAAATCCGAGTTTGTTAAATGTATGGCGGGGATGACGCATGCAGGAGGTAAATGAGGATCTCTCACTACTCACAAATAAGCTTGAGATTTATTGCCTCCTTTCCCCCAGTCTTTTAGATAGAAATTTGCTTTTTTTACCATTATTGGGTGTTTGTCGATTTTTGGCCAGAAATAGAAGACCATTGCTCAAATTTAGCGAGTTGTCAACGGGACGAAAAATAAAGACGATGATCGTCCTTAGATTTCGTCCCGTTGACGAGACTTTTCATTATTATTCGTTTAAAAAATTTTTCGGCGTTGTTGGCTCTTTGAAGGAAAAGTCGACTTTTTATCGGTAAAAATTGTCCTTTTTCGGGAAGAAAATCTGCGTTTTTTGTAGGAAAAAACGGCTTTTTTGTAGGGGTTGAGAAATTTTCTATATTTTTCAAGAAATAACGAATAAAAAATGGTTTAAAATATTATCAGCGGAAAGTAGCGCCGGGGGATAAGAAAAATCTCAATTTTAGACCGGTTCGATAAGCGAGATTATTGCGATTTAGATGATTTTAAAAATGCAAAAAAATGCGAAAATAAACGAAATATCAAAAATTTTAAAAATAGGCAAATTAAAGGGATTTCCACTAAAATTTAAAAAAGGGATTTTTTAGTTTTGAATAAAACTAATAAGAAAAATTTTAAAAAAATACGTAAAAGGCATTGGAAATACAAAATATAGAATCCAGCTAGTAAATTGCGGTATAAAGGAATAAAACAAAATATAAAATATACGAAAAAACATAATATAAAATATACGAAAAATGTACAAAAAAGGTAAAATAACAATTTAAAACATAAAAAATTCGAGAAACGTAGAAAAAGTGTAATATGTATATAGACGTACATGAAACAGCTCGAATTTTCAGGGGGTAGGGTCCAGGCCATTTTTAGGGGGGGGGTAAATGACCTCCAATTTTTGGCCAAAAAACGCCTAAACCGGCCGAAAAATTCGATTTTTTTTCTTAAAAGCTGGGGGGAATCGAAAATTTTCTGACTTTGTGGGGGAGGAGATTAGGGGACGTCCGACTTTGGATGGGGGATCCTCCCACCCCATGTTACATGTATGTAATGTAGGATCCAACGGCTAAAGTCGGTTTACACTGCCGAATAGGACCCAACGTGGTCATCGGACCTAATGTTCGAATCGAAGACGGCGTGTGTCTAAAAAATTGCACAGTTTTAAATAATTCGACCGTCAGGTCCCATTCCTGGGTCACCAATTCTATAATTGGATGGCGATGCGACGTCGGCAGATGGGTAAAGTTTCACATTTTGGCTTCGCGCTTCACACTTTACACTTTATTCTTTGTAATTTTGAGCTCGAGTTATTTTTAAATATATATGCGAAAAACGGGTTTAAAATGTGTACGTGAGCAACACTGGTGAGCAAGGCCAGACTTCCAGGGAGGGAGAGGATAATCAAAAAAATTGGAGATAGCTAACAATTATGTAAAGTGTAAATTGTATGATAATAGTGTAAATAGAGTTAGTCCTATAAATGATTATCGATTGAAAGAATCAGGCTGAATAAAATTAATCAGTATATTGATTTAATATAAAATATAAATATGAAAGAATGAGGAAAAACCTAAATCGATCCGCTTCGTAAGCGCAGTGTAAAGTAAAATAAGTAACTTTTGCTCTATCACTTTCTGTTGCTCTTTTTTATGTCGGTTATGCTGTCATTCTTTAAGATTAGCGTGAGAGAAACAAAGGCCGATATCAAAATTTTAAAGTCAAAGAAACAGTGTCTAAAACAAAATTTCTTCAAAATTCTCATTCTTTTGGCGTGTAAAGCAAAATTAAGTTAGAATTTCAGTATTGCAGTAAAAGCTAGAATATGCCTACATGCACAGCATGGGAATTCTGGGGGATGAAAACCTAAAGTGCCTTTTTGGGCCCAAAATGGTCGGTAAGCATTAAGAGCATAAAATCATGAAAAAAATTTCGAAAAATTCGAATAAATTTACCAATATATCGCTTAAAACATGAATATATGGCGCGAAGCGCCGAAAATTTGGCGATTTTGAGCAAATAGATAGCCAAAAACCCCTAAAAAGACACTTTTCCTACCAATTTTCAGGTAAGTTTAGGAAACTTTTGAAAAATCGCCAATTCTGGGGGGTGAAAATTTTTTGCGGGGGTGAAAAATGATTTTGCGGGGGTGAAACCCCCGAATCACTCCCAAGATCATGCATGTGCCTATATAGGCGGCATAGGAAAAATTGTCTACACTACGATTTTTATTTCATATTATTATTATTATTTAGAAATTAGTTTTGTTTGGATTAAAAATTTTTATGATAAGTTGTAGAAATCTGTTTAAAAAATAGTGAATTCGAATAGTCATCAGTTTAAAAAGCAAGGCCCGACGATGATGGATTTCGTGTTTAAATTGCGTGAAACTTGAAAAAAATATGAAGAACAAACACATAGAATATTGAAGAAAGTTAGCGACGAAAATTCCGAGTGCAGTGTAAACTAAAAGTTGTGCGGTGTAAACTAGCGTAATGTTGATTTATTCGAAGTATTTTGTTTTTGAACGGAGCTTATAAGTATAGTATATATAATTGTTATATATAATTTATATATAATTTATATGTAATTCATATATAATTTTTCGTTTGAAAAATTTTTTGGCCGAATCCTTGAATTTTGGACGAAAATTGCGTTCATTTAATTCAGTCGATAATATATCTACTAGTAAAATAAATAATTCGACGGCTTCTTCGAATCTCGCAAATTTCGATTTGGGTGAGTTTAAAAATTGTCATAAATGTTTAAGCGTCAAAATTAAAAACGAAAGACAAGTCGAAAAAAATAAATTTAAACGTTTAAATATGAAAAATAAACGTTTAAATATAAAGTTTATATTTAAATTTAAGCTTTAGCATAAATTTTTTCTAGGTGATTTAATTTTTCTATAAATTTGAAATTTTTTAAAATTCTTTTTAAGCGTAAACCTAAATTCAGACAGACATTATCTGTTTTGGGACAATTTGCCCGTATCTTTCGACGTCCATCTCGGATTTTCTAAGACATAATTTTTTCGCTAAAAAAATCGATTCATCGTTGACATAGGTGGGCAGCACCAAAATTCTGGGGGGGTAATTTTCAAAGGTCAAAAAATGGTCTTAAAAGTGGTCGTATGGCGAAAAAATCACCATTTTTCGACGTTTCTCATCGAGCACTATTCAATGGCATCAAAAAATCGCTAAAAAATAATACGAAAATTTTCAAAATTTAAATTCTGGGGGAGTTATTTTGATTTCTGGGGGGGGTATTTCAACTTCTGGGGGGTTGCATGCCACCCCAAACCCCACGCCCATGTGTGATCGTTGACCAATGTTTCTATTTTTTCCACTGCGGTAGCTAATTCAAAAAAATGATCGGCGGCTGCCATCTTGGATCTCTAAGGGTGGCCTTCGTACATGGGCTTGGAGGGGATTTTCACCCCCTCCCCCAGAAATTTTTTGACCCCTCTACAATTCGCGATTTCCCAAAAATGTTCATTGAAAACGTGTTGTTTTTAGCGTTTTTGCTATCTAGTTGATCAAAAGTGTCAACTTTTTGGCACTTCGCGCCATACAAACATTTTTTGGCTATATTTTGTTCGATTTATTCAAATTTGTATATTTTTCGAAATTTTTTGCTGTTTTTACGTTCTATAAAGATGGGGTATCGTTAGAAACGCCAAAAATGATGTTTTTGACATGCACGTACATATGCATCGTCTTTGAGTCGGAAAAAGGCATTTTAGAAAAATCTATCGATTTCACCTCACAGAATTTTCATCATACATGCACTTAGGGAGGGGTGAGAGGGGGTTTACTCCCCCCCGCTGAAAGGGCCAAAAGTTAGGTACTGTCGAGCAGTTTGAGTCAAAAATAGTATATTTGCAAGCTATTTTGACGTAAAATTGCAAAAAACTCAATTTACTATTGTACCCTCCTGACCCAGAAATCTCGATTTCACCCATACATGAAACGGCTCGAAATTCGGTAGGGGTCCCCGGCCATTATCAGGGAGGGGGGTAGATGCCCTCCAATTTCTGGTTAAAATGGTTAAAAAACGCCTAAAAACGGCCAAAAAATTTAATTTTTGCAAAAACTGGGGGCGGGGGAAGTCGAAAATTTTCTGGCTTCGGGGGATAGGGGGGACGTTCGACTTTGGTTGGGGATCCCCTCCAACCCCTGTTACATGTGTGATTTCACCCCTCCCTGACGAACCTGACCTTGCGCATCTATGATTTTTATGCTATCTATGTTTAGTGACCTTTTCCTTAAAAACGGTCCATCGCTGGCACACCTTCCAAATTTTAAAACTACAATAATCCGGCCGCCATCTTGAATTTTTGACATTAGCTTCTTCCTAAAGAAATCAATTCACGATGCCCCCAGACATGCATAGCATGTTAATTCTGGGGCTAAGGTGGGTGAAATGAGAAATATTAAAGCGCCTTTTTCCGGCTAAAAATTGGTGAATACGCGACAAAAACATCGGTTTTTCGGCATTTCTGCCGATGCTCCGTCTTTCTAAAGATTAAAACATAAAAAAATTTTGAAAAATTTGAGAATATTACAATTTTTTGCGAATTTATTGAAAAATTGCGAATTCTGGGGGAGGGAAAATTCTTTTGGGGGACAAAACCATAATTTCAGGGTCTAAAAGATTCTCGGAGTCTAAATCCTCAACCCTCCACCGAAGCCAAAGTGTGGGTGATACTATAGGTGGGCAGCACCAAAATTCTGGGGGTGCAAGATCTTTCAAAGGTCAAAAAATGGTGGTGTGGCGAAAAAACACCATTTCCTAAGGTCCCTCATCGAGTACTATCCATTGGTATCAAAAACTTGCGAAAAAACAAAAAAAATTCAAAAATTGAATTCGGGGGGTATTCGGCCTTCTAGGAAGTGCATACCATACCTGGGCCTAGGTAGTTTGGTTTGGTTAGATATGCACCCCCCAAAAAACCAAAATACCCCCCACCCCACAGAAACCCAAATACCCCCCAGAATCCAATTTTTGAATTTTTTTGTTTTTTTCTTCACAATTTTATGATGCCAATAGACAGTGCTCGATGAGAAACGTTGAAAAACGGTGTTTTTTCGTCATACCACCATTTTTAAGGCCATTTTTTGACCTTTGAAAAAATCTTGTCCCCCCATACATGATCTGGGGGTTTGGGGGTTTTCACCCCCCCCCCGCAGAATCATTTTTCATGCCCCGCAAAAAATTTTTCACCCCCCAGAATTGGCGATTTTTCAAAAGTTTCCTAAACTTACCTGAAAATTGGAAGAAAAAGTGTCTTTTTAAGGGTTTTTGGCTATCTATTTGCTCAAAATCGCCAAATTTTCGGCGCTTCGCGCCATATATTCATGTTTTAAGCGATAAATTGGTCAATTTATTCGACTTTTTTCGAAATTTTTTCATGATTTCATGCTCTAGAAGAATAGAGTATCGTCAGAAACGCCAAGAAACGATGTTTTTTAACGCGTACCGTCCATTTTTGGGCCCAAAAAAGGCACTTTAGGTTTTCACCCCCCCAGAATTCCCATACTGTGCATGTATGGTCCCCCCAGAACTTTGGTGCCGCCTACCTACGGTGCATACCCCTTAAACCTCCCCCATGCCCACGTGAGGGTGGATACCCCTTTTTGCCAAGACAATGTATTGCGCATGGCCTACCTTCCTAATTTCCGAATTCAAGTAAAAAAACGTGTCACATTGATAGGTACGCATGGAAAACGTTTGCGTTTTGGGCGAAGACGTTATAGTGAAGGATGAAATTTATTTAAACGGAGCCAAAGTACTGCCGCACAAAGCGATTTCGGATAATGTCGCCGAGCCGGCGATCATTATGTGATTGTTTTTCTCTGAAATCGCGTACCCTAGTACATTATTCCACGTTACGGAACATTCCCCTCTTTTCGTTCGTTTTTTTTGGGCAATTTGGGCTTTTTTTGTATACAGGCACGTATCTCTGGGGGGTGGGGGGTTTGGACCACACCTGGGCGTGGGTGGGGGGGGGTTTGGGGGTATGCACCCCCAGAAACCAAAATATCCCCCAGAATTCAATTTTTGAAATTTTTTCCGTTTTTTTCGCAATTTTTTGATGCCAATGGATAGTAATTGATGAGAAACGTCGAAAAATGGTGTTTCTATCGCCATACCACCATTTTAAGGCCATTTTTTACCTTCAAAAAATCTTGCACCCCCCTCCCAGAATTTTCTTGCTGCCCACGTATGGTTTGGACCATAGGTGAGCAGAACCGAAATTCTAGGGGGGTGAAAAAATACAAATGGTCTTAAAAGTGGTCGTATGGTGGAAAAACACCATTTTTCTACGATTCTCAACGAGCACTATCCAATGGCATCGAAAAATCGCTAAAAAGCAAAAAAATTCAAAAATTGAATGCTGGGGGGTATTTTGATTTCTGGGGGGTTAGGGATTCCCCAAACCCCCCCCCCACGCGCACGTATGGTTCGGACCCCCCAAAATTCAGAAATTTGGAAAAATGAGACTTTTTTAACGTCATTTTGTGCTGTTTTTGGGCTTAGTCCTCCAAAAATTGGTGTTGGTCCCCCCAAAATAGGACGGCCAGCTACGTGCCTGTTTATTTATCCTTCAATTTATTTCAATTTTAAGCAAGCCGACTTCATTCCTATTTAGCTGTAAACAATAACGCCTTATGCATAATTAAAATTAATTATAATTGATGATTTATTTGTATTTATCAATCGCACAACACGTACATGTACCGGAGGCCCCGGACATTTTTTGGTCAAATTTTGCTTTTTTAGGCTTTTATTTTTTGCTTATTAATTTATTTATGTATTTATATTTATTATTTTTTCATTTACCCTCCCCTAAAATGGCCAACCCTTCTCCCAGAATTATGAGCCGTTATACGTCTCGTATGATGAGGCGATCGAATATTCTTTTAGTTTCGCAGCCGTAAGATATTTGTTTCAAACGGGCTTTATAAGTTGAGTCATTATGCGATGTTCACTTTTTTCCTAAATGTTAACTCTTTTTACTGTACATCGCTGATAATTTTAATTTGTTTTACTTGTTCGTTTTGGATCAAATTTTTGGGAGACTGTTCAATGGGCCATTTCGAAGTTTGTTACGAAACTTGATTTTTGGCGAATAATTGAAATGGCTCGTCTAACTGTATATGACGACTGGGCAGCACCAAACTTCTGGGAGGGGTTGCAAGATTTTTTAAAGGTCAAAACATGGCTTCAAACTGGTGGTATGACGAAAAAACATTATTTTTCAACGTTTCTTATCGAGCACTATCCGTTGGCATCAAAAAATTGCGGAAAAAAACAAAAAAATTCAAAAATTAAATTCTGGGAGGTATTTTGGTTTCTGGGGGTGCATACCATAGGTGGGCGGCACCAAAGTTCTGGGGGGAGGGGGTGCAAGATTTTTTCAAAGGTCAAAAAATGGCCTTAAAAATGGTGGTATGGCGAAAAAAACATCATTTTTCAACGTTTCTCATCAAGCACTATCCATTGGCATCAAAAAATTGCGAAAAAAAAACAAAAAAATTTCAAAAATTGAATTCTGGGGTTATTTTGATTTCTGGGGGATATTTCGGCTTCTCGGGGGGGGGAGGGTGCATACCCCCGAACCCCCCACGCCCAGGTATGGTGCATACCCCCAAAACCCTCACGCCCAGGTATGATGACGACTCCTCAGTTATCAAATATTTGACCTTCTAGACTTATATTCCGTGTTACAGTGCTATGAATGTCTAATTAATTTATTAAATAATTTTTTCATTGAATTTTTGATTAATAACTTAATTTTATTCTGCTTATACAATCATTTTTCTTTTTCCAACAAACTGACGCGGGAAAGATAAATTTTTCAAAGTATTGATGCAATTTTTACGCTTTTCTCTAGAAAAACGATGAAAAACTTAGTTTTGTGTGTAATAAGTTCACACTATCCACCTGCTTCTTCCCGAAAATTTTGCCTTGGCCCCATTAAATCGATTATTTTTCTATATGTATCATCGGTCCGCTTGTTTCTGCTTTCGTTCAGAGTTATGTGATGGTGTTTGTTCAATTTTATTGTAGTACGCTATTTTGTTTGTTCGATTATGATGTTTTACTTGTGCCTTATTAAAGATATTATTTTCGTTTGTCGTGGAAACATTGCGTGCAATCACTCAATTAATTGAAGGACAATTTTTCAAGTGCCTTACTCCTGCCGAGGTTTAATTCGACATTTAACGAAGTACATACTGTGTTATTTTTTGAGCAAATGGGAAATTTTAAGAAAACAGAATTTTTTCTAAGTGTAAATAATGCATCTTTTTGAACCAAAAGGCAATTAAGCACATGAAATCTTTTTACGGCTTTTCCTGAAAACAATGAATCGGTTGTTTTAGTAAATATTTAGATAGTCAGAAATCCACACCCCCCTAAGAAGTGCGCACAAGTCTATGTAAGTGGGAGCACATAAGTTCTCAACGAATTGCACTGCTGAAATGTAGACATAGCACACCAGCTCGTAGCTTAGGTATCAAATTTTTATTTTGCAGCAAATTTGTGAATCGATCGCTGCTACGGGTCGATGCCCACTATATAACCACTTTGCAACATGAGATTATGGGTTGAAAAAAGCATATTTGATGCCAGCCCCGGAGTACCAGACGTGTTCTTGGTGGGGGGTTTTACCCCCAGAATGGCAACTGACCCCAAAAAATGGCTGCGACATTCCCCCCAGAATTATTGGTTTTTTGTGAAAGTTGTAAACAGTTTGCCTCTTTAGGCGTTTTAGCTCATTATTGGCTCGAATTTTCAGCGCTTCGCGCTACATGCTCAGTATTTTGTTCAATTTACTCAATTTTTCTTACTTTTTTAGATTTCTTGTACGCTTTTATGTTCTAGAAAAAGCGAGAAATGTCTGAAACGTCAAAAAACAGTGTACCTATAGTTTTTAGCCCAAAAAAGGCTTTTTTCAATTTTTAGACCTGATTCTCCCAGAATTCCCATGCTGTACATACATTACATGATTTTGGGAAGGAGTACACACCCACGAAATGTTTTCTTACTCGCCAAACATTTTTTCACATCCTCCAACCATAATTTTTGATTTCCCCAAGAAAAATCGTAGATAAGGTTGTTAGCGAAAGCGATTCAATCTTGCCGAATTTTCATGGCGTATTTTGTTCAATTTACTCGATTTTTCATATTTTTAAAAATCTAGAAGAAAGCGTGATCAGTTACGTCAAAAATGATGTTTTTGACTCATAGCCCGAAAAGGCACTTAATTTTTTTCAAATTCTTAATCCCCATAATTCTAATACAGCTTGCATCGTTGCCTTACGCTTCCTATAATTTGAACATTAATTAGGGATTTTTTAGCCATCCATTTAATCTTGTACTAATACCGCTAAAAATTGAGTACAACGAAATCCCTAAAAATTTCTTAATCCCGCATTTAAAATCTTTATTGGAACCAAAGTTTTTTTGTACAAGGTTCGTTTGTACATGTACAAAGATGGTCTTTAGAAGTCTTTGTACATTTTGTACACAGATTTTTGGGTACAATATAGTACAGTAGCGACTTAGTGTGGCAAAAATATGTTCGACCTTTGGAGTGTATTTTAGCTAATTTCTGGGTTCCTGAGGGCAAAGATCGCTAATAATCGTCTCAAAACGACTCGAAGCGCCGAAAAATTCGACATTTTTCCTTTCAAAATGCAATTTCTGACATTATAAAGATATATGAACACACAATTACTCATTTCGGCGCGAAGCGCCAAAATTTTGCGAGTTTTAAACCTTTTTTGCATTTTTGTCTTTCCAAAAATCTTTTCAAATGTACAAAGACGGTCCCCAAACGTCTTGTACAAAGACGGTCCCCAAACGTCTTTGTACATCGGGAAAAATCTTTGCCGAATACAAAAAAACACTGATTGGAACAGGTAAACACAGGTACGTACATATGATTTATTATTCACGCGTTCAAAATCTGTATTCAAAAACAGGTAAACAACACTATTTAGCTATTGTATTTGTCAGTCTTGGTGACCCAAGTTACTAATAATCTCACAATATAGATCGTACACAAAACCAGCATGACATACGTTGAAATAAACAATAATTATCGATTGAAAATTGATGTGCTCGCTACTCATAATTGGAAGACGGCGCGCGCGCGCGTAACCAATCAGAAACGACGCATGGTGCCTCATTGACAAAAACTGCCTTATTCGGGCGAAAAATGCATGGAATCGGAATTCTAATCGATTTTGGGCATTTGCAATAAAATTTTAACAGATGATTGTAAAAATTTCCATTTAAATCCCGTTATTCGAGCCCTTATCACGGTCAAGAGTTCAATAAGGCACCATGCGAATGGGTGAGACAAAACTATAAATACGAACGCGCCGTTGCTTTTATAACCAGCGCGCATTGCGCGGTCTGGTTGACAAAGCAGCGTTATTTGGGTTGTCTGAGTACTTATCTACTTCCAGTCCGGTCGGAAATTGAGGACTGGACGGAAGTACGATAAGGACCGGAGCAAATCCTCGTCGACAAGCTGCCTCATTTTGCAATGGGTGGTAATTTTTACCCCCTCCATTTTTTATATAAAAGAAGGTGATAATCCCTCATTCATTGGCATGTGGGTATGGGTACCGTACACAACTTGGAGAGGGTCTGGACCGCACGTGGGCATGGAGGCTAGGGTTCAGAACCCCTCCGAGAAACCGACAGACACCCCAAGATCGATACTTCCCCAGTCTTAAAATATTGTCATTTTTTTATTTTTGCCCTTTTTACACCGACTAGACTCTCAGAATTTGGCTGCTCTAGTGTTGATCATACCTGGGCAAGGGGTGTTTGGGGGTATGCACCCCCAAGAAACCACAATACCTCCTCCCAGTATTCAAGTTTCGAAAATTTTTTATTTTTTCCGCAATTTTCTGAAGCCAATGGATAGAGCTCAATGAGAAACGTTGAAAAACGGTGTTTTTGGCCGTGCCACCACTTTTAAGGCTATTTTAAGACTTTCGAAAAAATCTCACACCCCCAGAACTTTGGTGCCGCCCACCTATGGTGTTGACCCTGCATGGGATTTAAAGTACGCCAAAATTATAAATTTTCAAACTTCTTCGTTTTTTCCGAGATTTTTTTCACTCAGATTGACGTCGAAAAATCGTGTTTTTGCCAAATCACCAATTTTTCGGCACTTTTTGACCTATAAAAAATTTTAGCGTCCCCCAAGCTCCCCCACCTCAGAATTTAGGCGCTACTAATGAATGATGAAAGTACTTCTAGAAAATCCGGAAAACTCAAAATTTCCTGATTCGATTTTCTTTTCTGTTTTTTCCAGCATTTCTTCGATGTTAAAAGAGCTTAATGGGGACACGTCGGCAGTGATGTATTTTTGCCATTTTAATCAAGTTTTCGACCGTTATCTAAGTGCTGAAGGCTTTTGGACCCATCTGCGCACCCCTTCACAATTTCAGCTAGCTGCATGTTTGTCAAGATATTTTAAGCTTTCATTTTTTAACTCTTAATCTCGTGAGTTATTCGTTGTTTCAACTTTGAATTTTCGCTATTCGTGCTAAAAATGTATATTCTTCCTTATTTCTCTATTTCGTATAATACGACTGTTCAAATGAAGATTCGCTTTAATTGACGTTTTCAGACTCTGATTTTTGTTAGCGAAATGATAAGATGCGCATAAGGCCCCGATTTATACATTGAGCGGATTTCAGAATCAAAATTTTTATAAAGTCTTTTACAGTTCTTAGTTATTTGCATTACTTTTAAATTATTTTAGGACTATATTTACTTTTGATTTTTTTCTTAATCTTAGTATTTCTAAAATACTTCAGCGCGCAGCTTTTGCTTTTGTAATAATAATTAATTACGGTTTCTAATTCAGTTTATATAATATTGGCCCGCTATATTATTCAACTAATTTTTACGCGCTCTTTTTACATACGAAAAACATTTGATTGATTGCTGCTTAGCCGCATCAAATTTTTCAGCGAAATTATCGTCTTTTTTAAATTAAGTCAATGACATATTTTATATTCATGGAAACAATTAAAGCAGCTGAACTCTGTCGGTGCAAAATTCAAGCTTACTGAACAGAAAATAAAAGGCTGAAAATGTCACTCGATGTTAGTTTATGTAGGTATCTAAAACCGATAAGCAGGCACGTAGCTGGCCGTCCTATTTTGGGGGGACCAACGCCGAGTTCTGGGGGGACTAAGCCCAAAAAGGACAGAAATAGCACAATATAACGTTTAAAAAGTCATATTTTCCCGATCGTTCTGAATTTTGGGGGGTCCGAACCACACCCGGGCGTGGGGGGTATGAAACCCCTGAGGAACCAAAATATCCCCCCAGAAATCAAAATACCCCCCCCCCGAATTCAATTTTTGAATTTTTTTTCGTT
>JAVLUZ010000396.1:248963-269859 GCA_036768485.1 Mermis nigrescens
AAAATTTTACAGCAAGAAAAATGATAAGAGAAAACAGGAAATAAAGGATACGTGAAGTCCTGGAATCCACATCAGACAAAAACGAAAAATTGACAAAAAGCTGCTGGTCGAATCTGACGCTGCCGCAGAGTTCCAAAAAGTTCAGTACGTCGAACTTGATAATTAATAACGATCCTGATAATTGGCCTTCGAGCCATGCGGTTTTCCGCGACGCCTTTGACGTTGAAAATATTCTTGATCCGATCTGCCCGCGACGCGCATTTGAACGGTCACGATACTGATATGGCAATTGCCTACGCCCGTACATATGTTGGCGCAAGGTCGATGTGGATCGACTGGTCGATTGTCAGCCCTCAAAATTGTCGTCGTTCTCGTAGTCGTCCGCATAACGACGCGGTATAGGTGGCGGCGGAGAAGAAGGTTCGGCGTAAAACCCGTAAGATTGTTCACGTGAAGGTCTGCGGACGCTGCTGTTGTTGTGTAACAGGCCACGGCTCTTTGGCAAAAGTGGACCGGGTCGAGGTTGTGGCTGATAACCCCGGTGGCTGGTTGACTTTGTTCCAACGGTGAGCGATACGACTGGTCCCATTGTTGACGTTGACGGGATTGTGACCGGCCCCGATGAGTTCCGCGGTTTGACTGTGGCGGACGGCGGTATTCATAAGGCTGCTGCTGTCGTGAGCGCGACAGATGACCAGCATCGGCCTGAGAATACGCCTTCGGAACGCTCACGCAATTCCGTATATTGCTGCTGTTGCCGCGGTTGGGTCTGCGGTCTTGTATTGCTGTACATGTGGTTTTACGGTGTTTGCGGTTGTGCTTGCGATTGTGAATGATGGTGCGTTTGTGCATAGCGTTGCCGGATGACTGCGGGTCTTGCCGCCTCGATCCTCTTTGGCCTAAACGCGCTTCAATTTAGCTGCAACTTCAGCTTGAATCAAATCCAGTCTTCTGACTCGTTGTTTTTCCAAATTCTTTAACCGATGCAAGTGTGCTCGGATTTAGTATCGTAAAAACGATTCAATTTGGCCTTGCAAGTTCGTCTTCTGACATATGACGAACTTCTGAAGACTCAGCAAGAGAACCGGGTGGCGCTAAACTTATCGCACGCCGTGGCATTTCCGTCCCCAAATTCTCACGACGTTTCTCGATTGTCATGCGTGTTCACGCATTTCAATTTGTGCCTGGGAAAGATCAACTTCTGGCATATCAAGGCTTGCTGCAGATCCGCTTGGGTCCTGCGAGGATGCCTGTCGTCTTCTACAAATTTTCTCTAATTCGTCTTGAATTCGATGTTTGAGGTAAAACACAGATTTTGGACGACCTGAAAATGATCGAATACAGCCTGGAACTTGCCATATTTGCTATGACCTGAATTTACTGAATCACAAGCAAAACATGAGGACTTTCAATTCGTGCTGTTAAGTCCGAATTCCGGAAAGCCTCACTTGGCGAAGGTGTGTAAGATTCACCAAGGAATGCTACGCGCAGCATGCGGCGTAATTGCTCCACCATGCGCCAACCTATTCCGGATTACCGTAGGCGTACGAAAGAAGTGGAATTTCCTATCCAAGAATTCCAACAGCGCTGTAGCTCGCATGACGTCTATTGAAGAAAAGATCGTCATGTGTCGATACTCTGAATCATATAATGACTGAAATTCTCGGAAAGTATCGAAAATGTCAACCATCTGACGCGCTCGATATTAAAATAGGCGCTAGGTGATCTGGCGCTGGCGACATCCTGTGCGGATATAAGTCCGGGCAAATTTGATGCGTTAACGCTGTCAATCACCTCGCTCGGTGCGCCAAGGTGCGGGTGTACAACCAAATACTCGAGCGGAACCTCGTACAACATCATTCCGGTTGTGATAAAGAATCGTATGCGCACGAAGTATTGGTCTGGATAAAATAATCGGTTAAACACGCTCAATTTGCTAATAAACTGAGGTGCGGGCTCACGATCGACACCAGCCACAGGCTGTGCGATTGTAGGCCACACTAAAGGACGCGAGGGTGAGTCAGTCGGTCGCGTACTGCAAATGGATTGCGTACACTCGATCGAAGTACACTTGAGCAGCTTCGACCAACTGATCGCATAAACGTGATCCTGCGACCTCACCCAAATAAGAACGTAACTCGTGCAAAACGACCGCGATAGTGCACGGTGGTTTGCGCGTCAGATTTTCCATCATGGTGAAATGCTGTACGTAGCGCGAGCGATTTCTGACTCTAGCGCTTCGTTCGCGGCAATACGTTCGCAAATAGCTTGAACGTGCGCAGGTAATTACCAACTTCCATATTTGATGATTGGCTTTGTGTAACCTGTGGTTGAATATTTGCCACGGTACTGAACACACCCGTCATGGCCATAGAAGCCGTAAAACGAGTATCCGTGCCGACGTACCTTGTGACACGGATTGAGACGTGACTTGCGTGTATAATGCTACTTGTGGTACTTTGTGTGCAGCTAATGTACGTTGTGGTTGCAGCGGAAAACCAATAATTTCAGTCATGATCACGTCGGGCTCAGAATCACGCTCTACCCAGCCCGGCTGCAAAGTCAGTAAAGGTGTGAGCGAACTGATGCCCAAGGGCGCTTGTTGGTCCGCCACCAAGCGATTGCAAGACAATCGGTTGCAAAACAGTAGCAACCCCTTTTCGAGCCATTGCATTTGCCGCGCGTGTTACACACGCGGTGGCGACAAGTGCCTTGTCTTTCCGCCTCGGCGTCCGACAACGCCATCACTAAACGTTTGGGAGATAAATCGTCATCTTCAGTGGAGATGGATGGTTATGCACATCAACCATAGGCGAATCGTAGGGAATATCGGTTTGCGACAAAAACACAGAAGCTGGCGTACTCGAGCTAGTTGGTTTTGACTTAGGTTCCGTGTCAGGTGCATTGACCGGGCCCAAGGCTGGGTTGGCAACGGTCTGCGATTCCTGAGCATAGAACATTGGATTCTCAAAAACGTTAACGTGAGCCATTGCATCTGTTACAGAAGCTTGACGGTAGTGGCCGCAGCTATGACGCTGGCAGTTGCGGAGCTGGGCAATAAAAATCCGCAGCTATGATTAACTCTTCGCCATTTGAATCAACTTCAGCGTCAGCAGCTGCGTAGCCAGTTGACTGTCCTGTGGTGGCTTACTAGTCGACAAAGGTATGCGCACTCTAGCTTTAGGGCCGCTAGCCTTAATATACAGTTCATTGCCTGTAAACATCGGCATAGGTTTTCTATTGTCAATAATGCGATTATCTTGCGTGCACCCTTCTATCAGTATAAAAACATTGATAGTTATGAGGACGTCCATCGCTAAATAATGCTGCATGTCGCGAGTCAAGGGTAAGCTCCACGCCTGTCCAAAGTTATCAGGCGCGTTCGGATCAATATACATGTTAAAAAGAATTTGGCCAAACGCTTTAATGAGTGCGACTGCGCTTTAATGCGTAAGCGACGCGTAAACTCTCTCGCCAATGGCTGAATATCAATGAAATTTGCAATGAATGGATCTTTCCAGTGCAGTTTATTGCAAATTTCTGCATCCAGAATGCCAAATTTCCTCGAAAGTTGGCCCGTACACATGGAAATGCGCAAGTCAATCTTGCGTTGGGTCATAGCAAACCATATACACGTTAGGTAAACGCGTTTTGAGCAACTGGTGAAGCCCGAATGGAGGTTGCGGGAACTTCGCTAGATCCAAACAGAACCTGTGGCCGTTTGCGCTCGCCACTTGGACGTAAGCGTACAAATGGGCCATGGAGGTCCTGGTAAGTGAGACATAGTTGCTGGAAACGCAAGTCCCAGGTCTTATAATGCCTGCCTTTTCATCATTCACAAATTCGGAGTCATAGCCTAGAATAAAGTGCCATTTGTCATATTTGATGGTTGAATTAACGCAAAATGGCGCCAAACCTTCTGGTCGTCGGAGATTATGACGGTGGGTAGAAAGTCTGTTCTTTGGTACGCGAGTTGCAAAGGACATCTATAACCTATTCTCCCACCAGAGTTGTTGGTTGTTAATACGCTTTTTGTGATTTGTGATTTTATGTGCTGCTTTATGCTTTATCCATTTGCGGTAAGTGATTCTAGACCGCCAACACGACTATTATCGTTTTGGGGTAGCGGGTCTGGTACAGCCAAGCCCCGCTCCAAAGCCCGCTACTGGTGAATGCCGAACAAAACTCATCTAGGGACGCGGGATCACGCCCCTCAAATTTGCATCGGCGACCAGCTGCTTCCAACAATGCCTCCTTGCTAGGGGTCCATTTAATAAACGTACAGGCAGCGCAGTCCTTAGCTTTTTTGTTCCCCGCCCGGTAAATCTTGGAAACTTATGACAACTGCCGGGGCAAGAGGGGCGATGTGGTAATTTTACCAACACAAAATCGCCAGGGACATATGCGTGTTTTTCCACAATTAAGTCAGAATAAGGTAGTTTAGGTTCAGGCAAAAGTCTATTCCTGTGGACAGATGAGTGATCAGAGGATTATTGACATATGCGATTTTTCACCCCAGTTTCAGGCGTAGGTAAGTCAATAAATTCAGTATGGACCAAGCACGCTTGGGTGATGGTTACCGATTTCTGGTTGAATGACTGAGGTATTATTAAGATAAACTATATCCAAGAGATTAAAATTTGTGTACGTTACGGACTTGTCATATTGCGATTTTGCTGCTTACGCGCTTGAGTTAAATTTTGAGGCGGAATTTCATGCAGATCTTGTAAAGTCAGCTTTAAATCAATGACATATTTTTCTAACAGATGGTAAATTCGGATTTATTACGAAGTCATTTATAAGTAAAGTGTCAAGAGGAAATGCTGGTTCGCGACCATAAAGCATTTCAAAAGGAGATATATCAGTCGATGATTGTGGAGTCAGCGGTATGCAAATAATGCAGAGTAGAAATTGCTCCCAATCATGCTGGGAACGCACACTCAGCTTAGACAGACAATCAATCAAGGTGCGATTATAACGTTCCACCAACCCATCACACTGAAGTATGGGGTTGTAAAATTTTCTGAACGTTTAATAATTTACAGACTTCGAAATGAGGGTAGATGTAAAATTTGACCCCTGATCTGTCAAAATTTTTTGGGAACTCCATAACGTCAGTATAATTTCTCTTAATAATAAATTTGCAATTGTTGTTGCTTTTATGTCAGAAACAACAAAAGCTTCCACGTATTTTGTAAAATAATCCATAAAAACTACAATTTGGTCATTTCTGGAGGGGGATTGCGGCATATGCAAACAATCACACGCAATGAGTTCAAGAAGCTAGCGGATACTTTGATTGGTTGCAGCGGAGCGGATGTGGAATTTAATGCGACTATACGTTGTAAGCACATCACAATTCCGACACCATAGCGATCACATCATTTTCCATAAAGCCCACCAATAACGCATTTGTATGGGCGAGTTTTGCTTGTGATGAAAAATGAGCTCGAAAATAGAGTCATGAAATTCCGTTAGAATAAAACGACGCAAAGATTTGGGTATAACTATTTGATGAGCGACAGTTGGTGAATGCTTAGGTTGGAAATGACAAAAGTACATCGTTCTGAGAAAAAATTCGTCACAATATTTTTCGTTGTTAAATCATTCAATGCGATGCGAATTTTATGCAATTCGTCATCTACCTGTTGCTCAGCGAGTAAACGCGCAGGTGTTAGCATTTCAGCTTTTTCGGCATCGGTAAGTAACAAGCGTTTGCGAAATGTATGTGGTTTCGAATTTGTAGGATCAGTTTTGAGCAGTAGAATTATTATTTTGCGCATTGGGATGATTAGTGGTGCAGTAGGCGCATTATCGCGCGATCGGTCAGGTGGAACCGATTCATCATCTGACTCAGAATCTTCCGATTCTAAATTTGCAATGTTAACGATATTTTTGCACTCTACTTTATATTTGCGTTCTGCATGATCATATTTAGGATGTCGTGAAGAAGATCAGCTGCGCAGTTATATGCACCAGGAACATAGACATCATATTCGTATTCCTGTAATTTGAGACCCCAACGGCGTAAACGACTCAATGGGTCTTTAACGTTTACTAATAGGTTAATGCTTGATGATCAGTTTCGACAATAAATTTTTTACCATAAAGATAATGTCGATAATGCTTGATGGCCCACACTACCGCTAACGCTTCTTTTTCAGTAGCATAGTTACATTCAGCAGAATTTAGCACGCGACTAGCGTAGCCTTAAGAATAAAACATTTTTGGATGGTAAATGTTTTTGCATCAAATAGCACCTAACGCATAGTTACTTGCGTCAGTTGTTAAAATAAATTGGTGCTCATCATCAATTTTGGTAATTGCAAAATAGGTGGGGATGTAAATGCTTTCTTCAGAAGCTCAAAAGCGGTTTGGTGTTCAGCCTTCCAGCAAAATTCGACATCTTTACGAAGAAGGTGGAATAACGGTTTAGCGATTTTAGCAAGATCTTTAGCAATTCTTAAACCATTGGACTAAGCCAAGGAATTTCTGCAAGGATTTGCGGTGTTCGGCACTGGAAACGAGATTAAATCTGCGACTTTGGACATGTCAGGAGCGATGCCCATTGCACTTATGCTGTGGCCAAGAAATTTTACCTCTGCATCTGCGCCAAGATGGCATTTATCAGGCTTTACCATTAAGTTTGCCTTTTTAAGAGCAATGAAGACATCTTCAAGATCTTTTAAATGTTCTTCGAAAGTACGTGAAAAAATAATTATGTCATCGATGTAAATGAGACACGATTTCCAATTTAGACCTGCGAGCACGAGCTCCATTAGCCTTTGGAAATCTGCGGGCGCATTTTTTTAAACCAAAAGGTAAAACTTCAAATTTGTAATGACCAACAGAACATATAAATGCTGTTTTTTTCGCGAGATTTATTATCAGTGGAATTTGCCAGTATCCAGATTTTAAATCGAAAGTGTGCTAAAATATGCATTGCCTAAGGTGTCAAAATAATTGTCTAATTGTGGAGAGAGGATAAACTTGCGTTTTAGTAATGTCATTTAACCGTCGATAATCGATAATTAACTGGCCTAAGGGAACCGTCCTTTTCCAATGAGAAATAATGGACTTGCCCATGGGCTAGTAGTAGGTCGAATAATTTTACCTACTAAGCATTTCATTTATAATTTTCTGCATAGATTCTCTTCTAGAATGCTCAACACGATAAGTTTTTCCAACAACGGGTGGATTATCCCTGTGTCAATATGATGTTTCATCAAGGTACGACCGAGAGGTTCATTTTTAATGCAAAAATTGAGTCGTATTTTAAGCGAAGTTCACGAATTTGTTGCTGCTGTCTAGAATCAACGGCGGAGCCGTTTAAAAGCTTTATTTATTGATGCAAAAAGTTCTGGCATCCTATCATCCAAAAGATGAAACATGTGACACAACTTCTGCATCAGTGGTTAAAGAACCTATTATTTCACCAGAGTCAATGCGAATTGGCGCTTTGGAGATGTTACAAAGCTTGAACAGGTATTAAAGGTTGTGACGCATCGACTATAGATGGAGCAACAAAAGTGAAGTTTTCCATAAAATCAGGATTTGGTTCGAATAGTGCGAAGTCAAAATTGCAAGAACCGTGACTTATATAGCCAGGTGTAATTAATTCATGCCTAGGTTGTATAATAACAGGCTCAGGTAACGAAACATGCACACAACACCAGAGGTAGTTGCGTTGGGTTTCACGCGAAATTGCAATTTTTCGTGAGATGAAAGTAAGTTAACCTTTATGCCGTTTATAAAAGCACAACGCTCAATAGGATTAACCCACATGAGTGCGGATTCGCAAAAATCATATCCTAAGAGCATGTCTTCCGGCAAATGATCAATTATAGCTACTGGGGTAGAAATGAATTGTTCAGCGATTGTTAAAGTCATATTTACTTTATAACAAACGACTGCAGTGTTTTCGCCTACACCATGTCGACTTGTGAAACTTGTTTAGGTGGTAAATTAAAACCAAGACGTAGAATGCAGACGTGGTCATCATGGTGACAGAACCGATATCTATGAGAGCAGGTACGTCAACGCCATGAACTTTAACAAAATGGTAGGTAAATTTGTCCCAGCATGACTTACGATAGAATATTAGGATCTAAAGTCTTAGACGGGGGTAGATTGATTTTTTTGTAAATTGCAAGGCAGCGTTGTAGACGTTCGTACTCTTCAAGAAATTCTTCACCTGGCCTTGAATAAGTAGGACGCGCATAGATTCTGGCCCTTCGCAGTAACCGTGTTCACATCATGAGGAGATGTAAGGGTTGGCTGCGGTGGGGGCACATTTGTGGCAGGTTGGTTATCTGCAGTGTATGTGACATAAGGGCGATTAAAATTATTGTCGTTGCGATGGATTCGAGTTATAGTATGTTCCACGCTGTTCATTCGGAGAGTACCAAGGAGTATTTTGGCCTTGATTTGATTATTATAACAATTATCGTAACGCGAATTTTTGATAATTAGCACGCGAATTTTTGGTAGTAATCATTACGATTTTGCCAAAAATTCGATCGTTATTGCTTTGATTCAAAGCGATTATCCATTATTCGCATAGTTAGATGAGCGATGTTGAAAACAAGTTGCGATATTGTGATTGAGATTGATGTCTATTTTGCGAATTCAAAGCGCTGATGGCAAGCGATTTCGACGAAAAAGAACACAATTGGCTGCAATTCTTGAGCCATAAAATTGGTATTCCAATCAGCTTAGTTATTATAATTAGCATTATTAGACGTTTCTTGCCTTTGGCGCGTGAAACATTCCTCATAAATGTGACATACGCTTGCAAAAGGTACAATATCTCTGAAGAATTTTCTGGTTTCTCAGCGATGAGCAATGAAACATTCTATGGCGTGAGCGATTGGAATCATTTTGGTTAGATGCGCGAGGTATTATCTTTAGGTACTATGCTGCCTACGGAGCAGCTGTTACCGATACATAAGGCGTTACTGCTTTTTTATCCTCAAATTCTTTATTAGCAAATTCAGCGCTAAAGCGCATTGTCCAAAAATTCAGCTAATGATGCTCTAGGTTTTTTATGATAATACTCTTTCGAAATGTGTGGTAATAAGCCTTGTTTTAGTTGATGTCGCATTAAATTATTAAATGTGGCGAGTCAACTTCAAGATATGGATCAGATTTAATTAACTCTTCGCGAAGCAGAGATATCGCTTTAAGCAATTTGTTAGGCTGCTGTTGTGCGACAAAAAACGATTAAAAAAGAAGCGCTTGCAATTTAATCATAGGACAAAATTCGGTTATCAGCGCTTGTTTCATTTTCGAATAAGATTGTTGTATATCAGCAGGTAACGAAAATGGTATAAACGCAAAACATAAGGGTCAAGAAATCCAGTTGCGAATTTTAGACAATCAGCTTTGTCAATATCATAGGTATTGGCAAGTGATTCAAATTCTGCAAATATGCTTTTATGTCCGTTTTTTCGCCATCAAAAAATTTTTTATTTGCGATTGCAAATTGCATCTGCTGCAAAAATGGTCACCGATTCAAGGAATCAGTGAGATGTGAATCACCCCGCGAGCTTTCAGATGAAGAACCTGAACTATAACGATGACGTCGTCTGCGCGATCGACTTTTGCGACGCGAGCGACAACTCTTGTGAGGTGATCATAGCTGTTAGATGAGCTGTCGTCAGAGAATTTGACATGTTTTCTCCTACTAGATGATTCGGATAGAGGAGCAGATTCGTTTTGCCGATGTGCAGATTCACTATTAATGCCAGATAGATTTATCTCAACAGGTTGCATTTCGATATTAGAAGGAGTAAAATAGGATTATTAGGTGGTATTTCCACATTTATAGGATTAGGTACATAATTATTTGGTAGATTTCTCCTTGAGGTGGGAAGTACTGCAGCGGTGGTGGATTCAATTGCTGCTGCGAGTTTGCAATAGAAGGACTAGGTACGAAAAGAAGGCGCATTACGATTTAAGGGCAGCGAAGGCCGAGATCAACGACGTCTGCGAAATCAATACCGACAACTGCGGGAAATCGTAGGTATATTCTCCGAAAAACCCGAGTTTTGCACTGGTTGCAAGCCCGTGTTTACAGGATTCTGTGACAAATTAGATATCTCCGAGCGCGCGATTCATACAATTTTGAATGATATTTTCAGGAACAGTTTCCGAAGGTGAGCGTGAATTTGATGCGCTATTGCCAGTGGACAACGAATTGAAGATGCCCTATGCGTACTTGCGCACGATTCGCACTTTGCACATTAAATTCAGAAAAATTTGTGCTACCGATTGAGTGGTTAACGCGCTCAGATGCATTATTTTCTATGCGATTCAGAACTGGTTGGGGTTTAAGCATAGTGCTTAGCTCAGACGCAGTTTACGCATTTCATCCGCATTTTCCTTTTTTATCTTGATCAACATATTAGAAAGATCCGAAAATTGCAAATGAATAGCTTGTAGCGCTTTCAAAATAAGATCATTAGTCACATTAGCATTAGCACGCTCTCTGTCGGCATTCATGCTGCGACTATGATTACTTTCTACATCAGAATCGTGATTTTTGCGCTCCGAACTGGTTTCAGGATTATTTTCCGTGTTAATGGTAGTCGTATTATCAATCATTGTATGATTTGATGAATTGTCAATATTAGGGTCCGATCTAGTTAGCGAAGATTGATTAATGCGAATCGCATGGTACTCAATGATAGTTCATCTTTCAGACTGTGTATTACTCATGGCATGTAGTGACGCAGGTAATTTATCATTATTCGCCTTAGTCATTCGTCTCTCATAGTGTGTCATTACTCGCAGAATTACTCCGCGCTATTAGAGTCAACAGGCGCGGTAGGTAATTAACGAGCTGAAGTAGGTGGCGTAGAAGGTTTTTTTTTCAATTTAGTGGGCGGTGTCCGCAAAGCCTTTTTCCTGCCATTTTTGGGTATCAAATGTAGAAAACTGTGACCGTGGGTAAAATGAAATTTCAGTACGTCGAAATTTTGCCCAAAATAAATGTTTCGAATTTGGCCTTTGGCGATTCGAAAAACAGGTTTCACATGAATGAGTACTTCCTTGCGGCTGAAGTAAGATATACCTGACGTGAAATGATCAAAAACAGGTAGGACTAAGCCTAAAGCGCAAGAACATTCGATGGTTAGAAAAACAGATAGAACCTAAGTGACGGAATTTCTCGTCGTCAGGAGAAAAATGATGAGTCATCGCCTGAGGGTCGACGTTTATAAAAAAAAAAAAAAAAAAAAGAAAAATGGATATACGAGTGTGAGAGCTGCCTTCGTCAATAAAGTTTAGACGGAAATAGAAAAATAGCGATGACTTTACCACGATACACAAAATCTTTACCACGGACGCTTACTTAAATTGCGCACTGCCACGATCGCGGTTGATACAACAACAAAAGGTAGTGAAATGTTACATTCTTAGATGGCCAAAATGATAAATTTTTGGATCGAAAAACAATTTTACGATGATTGATCAGCTCGGCTGTAGCTGCTTGTACAAAGGGGGAACGCAGTAAATGTAGCGGCCCCTAACGTCTGTAGAACCGACGTAGGAACCGGACTACACTACCTTAGTTACCTAGGTACGTAGGTACTTAAGTCGCTTAGTGCTGGCCCGATCAGCGGCTCTGGATGGCTTTCGATCTTTGGACCCTTACAGACCTTACAGCTTCGATCCCCTCAGCCTAACATTGCTGGCTGCTTTTCGTCGGGTGATCTCAGCAGCTACGCCCTAAGACCTAAGGCTACCTACCTAGTCACCGATTTATTTGCAGCGGAGGTCAGTTGACCTATCTCAAGCTCAAGTTGTTTATTTAACTTGTTTTCAATCAGTGCCTGATCAGAAATGTTTTTGGTTCCTAATTCGTGTAGCACGCTGAACAATGAAAACAACAACAACGAGCTCTATGCTGATCAATCATCCTTAAAGATTAAATAATATTTTTGATCAATTTTTGGTTTGAGAAATAAATTATGAATTCCGAATAAAATAGACTATCATACGAAATTTACCTATCAGTCCACTAGATGGGTGGAAATCCTCAACGTAGGGATGGTGGCCGACCTAGCCCTCGGTATAACCGAAAACCACTGGGTAAGGTTTTCTCTATTTTAATTCGACGCAGAATTCACGGCCTATAGCAGGACAACAAAATACGCAAAAGAAAAACGACAATGTACAGATTATACAGTCCGAACAACCGGCCAACGAAAAAACCAAAAGCCAGACTCTACTACAACGTTACGTACACTGGCCTCAAGGACCATTACAGTAAACCAAGCAAAAGATCAAATTAACGTAATACTGATAAGCTTTATCTCAGATCGAAAGTTCTCGATTACAAGCGGTATGCATGAAGCAATCACTATTATCATACACTTAACTCTATGCTACCGGACAAGTATCTAAATGTTTATTATTGAAAATTTGGGGAAATAATGGGAAGACCGAAGGCATAGCCCACAGTGCACTATCATAGATAGCTACTAGTATTGGCTATGTTATGGCTATCGCGAACTGCTAGAGCAAGTTCGCCTACCGTGTGACTCTCGCAGTTACAAATGGTGTTTTTTACTCCATACCACCATACGTGGGCAGCAAGAAAATTCTGGGGGGGTGCAAGATTTTTTTGAAAGGTCGAAAAATGGCCTTAAAAATGGTGGTATGGCGATAAAAACACCATTTTTCGACGTTTCTCATCAAAAGCACTATCCATTGGCATCAAAAAATTGCGAAAAAAACGAAAAAAATTTCAAAAATTGAATTCTGGGGGTATTTTTGATTTCTGGGGGGGTATTTTGGTTTCTGGGGGGGGTGCATACCCCAAACCCACGCCCAGGTGTGCATACCACCATTTTAAAGGCCATTTTGACCTTTGAAAAATCTTGCACCCCCCAGAATTTTCTTGCTGCCCACGTATGGTCCGAACCTCCCCCATCCCCCCAGATATACGTGCCTGCCGATAAGTGTTTGTTGTACAATGTAAATTTTTATGCATCAAAGCTATTAAAAAAACTACGAGCAAATGAGTGTCCTACTGATAAACAGATCAGTACAATGCTTGCTTTCCATTCTGTGTACACTACATACAAAACTGTTTTTCTTTATATTCCAGATTGAGTCTGAGACCGATCGATTCGCTTACTCGTTATTCTCAGCAAAGCGCCATCCAGCATTATAATTAGAAAAATCTCAAGTTGCCCTTTCGCTCCTTCAGACCACAATTTTGCAGTGACTGATATATCTACTAGCAAAGAAAAATGCTCCGATGGAACAAAAAAGATGAATATACTTGGAATTGTGGATTATTATGGATGTAAAAGGAGGGGACTAGGAAAAATCTACCTAAAGTCGGAAAATCTGCTAAAAATCACACTTTCTCTAAGCAACGCAAAAAATCGATGTATATTCTGCGGCCTCTAAAAAAGTGTCTTTTTTAAATAATGTTCGAAGTTTCAGATAAGAGTGTATAAACGTAATCTATCAAGGTTACTTTTTTAAATTGCTGGCACCTGATTGATAGAAAACTAAGAGGTATTGTATTTAAAGTTCTTTTATTTTGTTATGAGCATTATAGCAAGCAAAGCAGGAGCCGATTGATTAGTGCATACAATCGTTTCGGGCATGCTAGTGTATCTACATTTAGTCTGTTTCAAGTCAACTTACGCGTTTCCTACTGTTTTAAACCAACCATGTCTTCAATTGTCTTCGATGTTTGCTATTTCATTCAATTGGCTTGGAAGACTGTTAGTTTACTTAATATCATTTCCCATAGCTACTGCATAGCTAACGTGCTGCTGTTTCAATCATTGTTATGGTTGAATATTTATTTTAATCTGTTGGCCGCAGAATATACATCGATTTTTTGCGTTGCTTAGAGAAAGTGTGATTTTTAGCAGATTTTCCGACTTTAGGTAGATTTTTCCTAGTCCCCTCCTTTTACATCCATAATAATCCACAATTCCAAGTATATTCATCTTTTTTGTTCCATCGGAGCATTTTTCTTTGCTAGTACACTACTTTTAATTAGCGTGATTTCAGTACATCAGTCAGTAAATACAATCAGTAACATGCCACAATAATGACAACAGTCCAAGAACGCGGAAAACAATATTGTTCTTAACATCAGCATTATCCTTTTTAAACAAGACAACCTTATTGACACCATCCATTTTCAAATTAAAACTGCATTAAGTTATTTCTTCTTAATGTGCAGTTCACTTATAATCAAGCACAAAAATTTAACCAACGAATTCACATTGCAAATCCTCACTCAATCAATACACAAGCACAATGTGTTGTGACTTTTGAAATTGAAAATGCCCAATTTTCAATTTTCAAATTGAAAATTGGATCAATTTTTCAAATTGAAAATTGGGTCAATTTTCAAATTGAAAATTGGGTGTTTGAATTTGCGATGAAGAAAATAATCAAAAGATAGTCACTTGGTTTATTTAAGCCGAGTAATAAAATAACGACCAGTCCACCAATTCGAAACTAAACGCAACTAATCTGATCACTATGAAAAAGTTTTTGAAAAATGAGCTTGCTAAGCGAGAGTTGTAAACCAAGAGAAACTTAAAGTTAAAACCTACCATTAAATTATGAGAGAATTATAAAAGATTTTAAACTTCAAGAAAATGGAAAAGGCGGGATGTTGGTAAATTAGAAGGCAAAGATTTTCGGCAAAAATTCAAAAACTTCACGCAAATATCAAATGTAAGGAACACTAACGCTTTGATTTGGTAGTAAAATAAATTTGTAGTATAGACTACATATTAACAACAAATGAATAGTGCAAACTTTACACAACTACTAGGTGTAGAGAATACTAACAGTTTACGGCTTATTAATGTACATGATTACAATAAAGCTGTATATCTTTGTCGACTTCTGTGCACAGTAGTGTGATTGCTGGTCCATTTTAAACCACTTTTGCAGGCAATTTACATCAATTAAACGATAGCTCTCCATGTGCAAGATTTTGTGAAACATATTATAAACACGGCTAAGAAAGATTTAACTTTAATGCAACCCATTTAAGACAAAATTACATCTCTTCAATGATCTAAGGACACTTGAACATAATTTTTAAATCACTTTAGATTACTTTTGAGGGTAAACAAACTCACTTAATTGATGTCTCACATATGAATCCTTGAAAATTTCTTGACTTCAGTTACAAAGTCTCTGCAAGTCTATCGAATTAGGGTTAACACGTAACATAAACTTTACACAAACACATAGCGTAAAGAATATTTTAGTCGGATTCGTAATTTTGATATTGCTCCGATATTTCTTTCAACATTTATGGAAAAATGAGTCTCCATAATGTTTTAAAGACAATAAACATTAGGTTTAAACCACTTTGCAATACTGCTGAGTGTAAGCAAGCGCCCCCAATTGACGTATATATTTCATTCCCTGTAAATTTTTATATCTCAGGAAAAAATTTCGATTTTTGCAATGCTCTAGAACAAAGGCTAACATGCAGTGTAAAAAATTACTCGGATATTATGATCAACATTCATGAAAAAATTATGTCTCTACAATGGTCTGAGGACATATAAACAATGAATGTAAACTACTTTACATCACTGTTGGATGTAAACAAACGCGCCTACGTGACGTCTCACATTTGATCCTTTGAAAACTTCTAGGCTCCAAGAAAAAATTAGGTTTCAGGAATGCTCAAAAACGAAGATAAATATATATGTAGTGTAAGCTTCATGTAAACACCTAGTGTAAAGAAGATTTTAGTCAGATTCGTAATTTTGATATTGTTCCGATATTACGATTAATATTTATGAAAAAATTAAGTCTACATAATGTTCTATGGGCAAACTAACAATTGGTGTAAACTACTTTACAACACCGTAGAGTGTAAACATATGCGCCAGACTGGCGTATCAAATTTGATTCCTGGTCCATTTCTAGACTTGATAAACGTGTCCCTGACTCGTAACCGGAGAAGCAGGCAGAAAAAACAAGACAGAAACGCATTTAAAACTCCAAATTTTTGACTTTACACTCGCTAAATATTAATGTATAGACAATTTGCTTTGACATGCACCCGATATAAAGCACTTTATTTTTATTCTATTAGACTTATCCCGACTTCTGGACGGAGAAAGTGGCGAACAAAAAACGCAACAAAAACGTATTTTCCACCATTTAGAACACTGTAAACTTTAAAATTCCGTACCGAACTCCCCATTGAGTTTAAAGAAATTCGGTTTGGTACAATTTGTAGCTTTTAAATCGTAGTACATTCCTGTGTGCCAAAAATTCTGTTGCAAAAATTATTTGGCATGATTTATCAATCAAACTTCGGAAAAAACGTGTTTTTTAGCCCATTTTTTACCTCTGATTTCGAAATTTACACCCCCATAAATAACTCAATATTGCGTTTTTTTAAATGCGGTTTGCTGCGATGTTTAGCCCCTGTGAGGCACTTTATTAATGCTGTCTTCGATTTGCACTGACTCATAAGCGGAAAAATTTGGCAGAGAAATCTTAGTTAAAATCCATTTTTTACACCATCCACTAGAGTGTAAACTTTAAACCCCAGGATCTAACTCACCATAGAGCATAGAAGACTTTGCTTATATGCAGAATGTAGCCCTTGATCCGCTCTACATTTCTGTCAGAAAACATTTTAAAAACCTTATAACCGGAGTTAGTATCGGACATAGGAAGGTTGAAAACTCGACCAAAAAGTGCTTTTTCACCCCCAGATTTTCGCACTCTTTACACTGCCGTTCGATAAATAATGCGAATTTCAAAAAACAAAAAAAGTGTCATTCATCTGTAGAATTCATCCCTCTATTATCCTATTCTGTTCAATCCTTCGAGTCATCAATACTCAGTTGTCCACATGCCGCAGTAAAAAGGTCCCAAAATTTGTCCTATGTTATAACGTTACACAAAAACTTTACACCTTCTTTACACAGTCAATTTTGAGTTTCAAGAAAAACAAAAAAACACGGGCAGCGAATTTTTTATTATCTTTCTTTTAAAAAAAACCGCACCTTCCAGAAGTGTCCCGTTATAGCTGTAGGGGGTGCCCAGGTGTTGCGGGTACCCAAGTATATTATAGGTACGCGCTAACGCGCTACCTATGATGTTTCCCAGTACTTAGAACACAATTTGATTATCTGAATTTTATTCTGGGGTTTAGCCATAGAATGGAAAAAATTGAAAATTTTTTGTAGAAAATTCGGCGAAATAAAGGCCAATGTGCGTGAAAATTAAAATGGCAAAAGTTTTACGCCTTTTAGCACTTATGTGCACCAGTTTTCAAGGTCTTTTTGGCTAAAAAAAACTGTTGGGCTGACCCCTTAGACCAGCCATGCTGCGATTTTAGTGTACGATTACTTCATGATTCACAATTTTTCATTTTAAAATTCTTATCGTCATTTATTTATCAGATACAATCTATCTGTCAAGTATCCGTGATATATACGTAACTCATGTATAAATTAATCCACTGAATTTTACTTTACTTTGATGTAAATATAGAAAACGAGATTGGTGTTACTGACTAAAGGGTGTGTCTTTGGTAAAATTAACATTTAAAAGTTATTCATTAAGTTACTTATTTTTAAGCGAACAGAATTAATATTTAATGGGTCCGCAGCACACATGGGCGTGGGGGGTTTGGGGGTATGCACCCCCAGAAGTTGAAATACCCTCCCCCAGAAATCAAAATACCCCCCCCAGGAAAAAGTTTTTTTGCTTTTTAGCAATTTTTTGATGCCATTGGATAGAGCTTGATGAGAAACGTGGAAAATGGTGTTTTTTGCCATACGACCACTTTCAAGACCATTTTTTGACCATTAAAAATTTTTTCACTCCCCCAGAAATTTTTTCACCCCCCAGAATTTCGAGTGCTGCCCACCTATGGTCCGCAGTATTTCGTATTTTTGCCCGACAGTCGACGCAGAGTCATGAGTACATGCATTATTTAAAAACAGGAAACACTCCTGTTTTTTGTCAAAGATTCGCGACTAGATAATGTTTTTGATAATTTTCTGGGAATTTTCCAAATTCTATCGTTTTTAAAAATTTGTACCCATTACTAGAATAGAAAATACGGACGACTATATCGTCGACCAGAACGAGAATAAGACGAAAATTTTCAGTTAGAAAAACGAGAACGATAATATTTTGGGATGACTTTTCAGCCACTCCGAGTCATTGAGCTTTGTCACTTTTTCTATTATTGATGACAAAATGTATTGAAGTCGGAAACAAACCAAACCAGTATAAGTGAAGCCAGGCATTGGATAAGAATTAAAACGGATTTTAAGTGCCTAATTAGTTTTTACGTGTACTCTTGGAACGATAACATTAGTTTTGACTGCCAATACGATTAGTTCAAGCCCTTGTACGTATTTACGTGATTACGCGCATCGTTTGACGCACGAAATACCGGCTTTTCCAACGGGCTAAACCTTTTTTTGGCCAAAAATCGCTGTTATTCGAAAACGCGGCTCGCGAAGCGGAATTTTTGGGCTAGTCAAAAAAAGTTGTCAGGGACAAAAAATAACATATGGCCGGGTCAGTCAGGCTTCATAATTGCGGATAACAAAGCGAGAAATCCAATACACAGGTTTGCAGTATACGAAATATAGTAAATTCGAACCGGTATTATCCGGTTTATTTTAGGATTATTCTACGATCAACCGATTTTTCGTTACGTTTCGTCGCAAAGCCTACGTCAAACAAAACATTATTACTATTGCGCGAATGAAACGCGTCAGTTTGTCTCAAGAGTCATTTTTATTTAAATAGTCAAATGCAATAAGTGTGATTAATTCGCGTTAGATAAAATTTGGCAAAAGTTGATTCAATTAGATTTTTGCTTATTTTTTCAAATAATGGAGCAAACCCTGGCACACGGCGTTGAACGGATACACGTGGGAAATTACGAATTCGACGCCAATCAGAAGCTGGGCCAAGGCGCTTACGGTTCGGTGTTCAAGGGTCACCGAATTTTCGACGGCGGGCCAGTGGCGCTCAAGCGGGTGCCGTCGGGATTGATGAAGGTTAATCGATATTAAAATAATCAATAATCAATACTTAATCGTTACATCGCAGCTACTGATTTTGTTTTTAGCTCATTCGTACACCATTACCATGCAGGTCCCGTCTCGCTAGACCCACCGTCCCGCTTGACCCACCGTCCCGCTAGACCCACCGTCCCACTAGACCCACTTTTTCGTCCCGCTAGACCCACCGGAAGTCTCGCTAGACCCACCACGTGCATAATGAGGTGTCCCGCTAGACCCGCCTTTTTGCGACCGTCCCGCTAGACCCACTGTCTCGGAAGACCCACCAGAGAAGAAAATTATGTACGCTTATAAGCAAAAACAGAAATGCTTTCAAAGAGTATCCATTCAAGTATATTTATTTAGTCAAATATATAAATAATTGATTAAAAAATAATTACATATAATTAACCACCTAATCAATTAAATTTAATTATTAAATAAATAAATTTTGTATATTATTGCATGAAATTGTGTATATTACAAATTATAACATGCAAAGAAGATATGTGCGTGCATGTGTGTGGCAATGGTAAGTAACCAGCCATGGCCGATAATTTGTTAGGAATGAATTTCTATTTTTCATGTCAAGGAATACACTCTTGTCAAACACATTTCAGAGTGCATTTGTTGCTTATTATCGTAATGGTACTGTACTCTTTGTATCCTCCGATCAGGGAATTTCCATATACCAAGTAGGCACACAGATTGAAGCGTTGACACTGCATTCCGATAACAGTGCAGATATGCACATATGAATATGATGAAAAGCATGCAGGCATTTCACAAGGACGGATCAACAATAATCGGGCCGAGCGGATGTTGCGAATTCTCAGTAAAAAATCGAAAATGTTAATTAGGTCATTGTCAATAAAACCGAATCTATTTTTAAAAATAGGACTAAGGAGCGCTAATGTCCATGTGCTCACTTTATTTCATCGCTTCAAATACTATATAGAAATTTTGATTTCGAATCGAGTCATGGATTTCGGTCGCGCTAATTTCGTTTCAATTCGTTATATGAAGTCAGCTATGTTAGTTTGTGAAGCTGATAATAAGGAAACTTTTTTCGAATGAAGTACCTATGGTAATTATATACAATTGCACATTCATGAAAACAAACTAACCGCTTGTTATTGACTATTGCACACCTCAAACTTTCTTTTTAATTAATGATTACAAAATTTTTTTGCAGAATTCACTTAAGCGTCTTGATAACTATTTTTCATTTCACGTGTAATATGCATGTCTTCATTTTTTCGAGTGGGTCTTCCGAGACAGTGGGTCTAGCGGGACGGTTGCGAAACGGTGGGTCTAGCAGGACATTTCATTATGCACGTGGTGGGTCTAGCGAGACTTCCGGTGGGTCTAGCGGGACGAAAAAGTGGGTCTAGTGGGACGGTGGGTCTAGCGGGATGGTGGGTCAAGCGGGTCACAATCACCATACATGTACAGCGTAAGAATTCTGCGGTGACCCAAAAGTTTTTAAAAAGCGCCTTCTTCGTGCTTGTACGCCATGGGTACACGTCCAAAACACTGTTTTCGGCGTTTCAGACGGTATTAATACAGATGAGCGAAAAAAACGTATCGCACATTGGTCTTTATAACTTCTTCAATACTTGACCAATATGAACGAGGATTCCTTTATTAAGGAGCCTAATATTTCAATAAGAACTTCGCGAAGTTGTATCCATGCTGGTTAATTTGCTCTTGGTTTATACTATATTAAGCTGAAGTCGTTTTCCGGGTCATGAAACCATCTGTCAGAAGTATAATTTATCTTTGTAGCCCTGTAACTTTATAATATTTTATAGTAGCAGAATTCAATTTCTTTTATTCTAAAG